>CALNVZ010003091.1:840-17182 GCA_940671915.1 Paracentrotus lividus
AAAAAAAATAGAACTTAGTTTATTTAGTCAAAAAAGATAAAACGAATAGTGAGAGTCGAACCCCGGTAATCAGCGTCACTGTCATACTCTCTCACCACTACACCAACGAGACGACTTGCAAACTGCCGAGGTATTTTTTATTCTTGAATCAATCATGAATAACAAAAGCTAGACGTCCGATATATTATAGAGGCGCATACGCACAGGTGTGTTTATATCGATTTATTTTGAGTGTCTGTCGAAAGAGGAACTCTTTCCTTTATTCTTTAAGGGGGTATCTCACTGGTTGCGACTCCAGGCGAATTTACAGAGTGTTATATATAGAGAGGATCTACCAACGTTCTTTTGTCCTGCTTTGTTAGACAAGCATAAAGGGGTTATCTCGTTGTATCAGAATGGCATGTTTTCTTTAGCGATGCTTTGTAAGCCAAGCTCAAAGGGGTTATCTCGTTGTATAAGAATTGCATATTTTCTTTTGTGCTGCTTAGTTAGGCAAGCTCAATGGGTTATCTAACTGTATCAACATGGCATGTTTTCTTTTGTACTGCCTTGTTAGGCAAGCACAAAGGGGTTGTACTGAATGATCATGGCATGTTTTCTTTTGTAGGCCTACTACCTTGTTAGGCAAGTACAGGTGGGTTATATTGTATGGTGTTGGCATGTTTTCTTTTGTACTGCCTTTTTTATGCAATCACAAAGCAGGGGCCGTGGAGCGTTTTTGAAAGTAGACGAGCTGAGCCGAAGGGGGGGGGGGGCTGAGGAGACTAGAAATGACAAAATGCATGGTCATTTTTTCAATTTTGTACACGTGTGCTGAGAACTGAAGTGGGGGCTGAAGCCCCCCCCCCAGCACCCCGGCTCCACAGCCCCCTCGAAGGGGGTAATTTCACTGAATTGTGAACAGATATCAATGAAACAAGTCATTGTTTTGCTTCGTTTCGGTTCGTGTAGGTGTAGGTACACAGAATTATGCACTTGCAATCGATCATAAATAAATTCGCCTAGAAATTTTGAACATGTTCAAAACTTTTTGGCGAATTATTTTCAAAAGAATTATTCAGGCCTATCGAAAGGAATGTGGTTGAAACCAAGATCGATCACTTCATGCCCCAATGCAGGACAAAAAGAATTCGTGTATTTCGACTCTATTCATTTCAGAAGTTCGCTACATTCCAAAATACTCATTGTCCGGAAAACACATAACAAAAGAAATTGCCTCACATCAAAAAGCCTACCTACTGAATCGAGGTGGATTAGGCATTCTATGTATACGAAAATCTCTAAATTCGCCTCGTTCGCAAACGTTCGCAACTCAGTGAGATACCCCCTTTACAAGAATATATTCAATGATACTAATTATCGATCATAATATCATAACTATAATCGGTTACAGCCCGATAGTCTGCGGGTCCGATAGTCCGCGGGTCCGTTAGTCCGCGGGTCCGATAGTCCGCGGGTCCGTTAGTCCGCGGGTCCGATAGTCCGCGAGGGGGGGGGGGGTGATGTTTGTTACTCTCATGGTTCGTTAGTCCGAAAATAGAAAAAAGGTTCGTTAGTCGAAAATTGAAAAAGGTTCGTTAGGCCGAAAATGGAAAAAGGTTCGTTAGTCCGAAATATGGAAAAAAGGTTCGTTAGTCGAAAATGTGGAAAAAGGTTCAATTAGTCCGCAATAGGAAAGGTTCGATTAGTCCGAAAATGGAAAAGGTTCGTTAGTCCGAAAATTGAAAAAAGGTTCGTTAGTCCGAATATGGAAAAAAGGTTCGTTAGTCCGAAAATAGAAAAAAAGGTTCGTTAGTCCGAAAATGGAAAATAGAAAAGGTTCGTTAGTCCGAAAATGGAAAAAAGTTCGTTAGTCCGAAAATGGAAAAAAGGTTCATTAGTCCGAATATGGAAAAAAGGTTTGTTAGTCCGAAAATGGAAAAAAGGTTCGTTAGTCCGAAAATGGAAAGAGGAGAGAGAGAGAGAGGAGAGAGAGAGAGTGAGCAGTAAGGGCGGTTTTAGTAAAACGAATTAACGGCATCAACGCGTATCGAGACCTTTATCAAAGGTATAATGCGCTAGTATGAGAATTGCTTATTATTTATTATTATTATTATTTGTACGTGGAAATATAATTTTGAGTGAGAGTTGATCAGAGTGAGAGGGGAGTGGATTGGAAAGGAACAGGAAGAAATGAAACACGATCAGGAATTTATTGAAAAGGAATATGTACGAAGGCAAAAAATAAAAATACAATAAAGTACAGGAAAACCAAAATGCGAGAGAATACGATCTGTAACAGAAAAAAACGCAACTCGGTGGAAAGGGAAGAAATAAGAAAAACAAAACGTGAAGAAAAAGTTAAATTGTGTGTGAGAAGAAAAGAGAATTAGTTGAGAAAAGAAAAGGGACACGTGACAATGGTGGAGAGGGAGAGAGAGAAAAACACGGAGAAAATTTGGTAAGGAGGTGAAAATAAGTAGAGTAATATATTAACAAGACGGATCGATGATATGAGGTATTCCATTCCAAAGTAATTTTGTATAACCACTGTTGAGATGGGTTTACTATACCTTGAGACTGTTCTTGAAACGCTTTGAGACAAGTTTTTCCTTTATCAACAAAAAGAAGAAAACGAGGGGGGGGGGGGGGTAAGAACCGGAAAAATTTGTTTCGGCCTTCGTATGCCTGTGGTTCATGCAGTCGACTACAAATATGTTAATTGCTCTTTTTCCCACCGGGGGCGGACCCTTAAAAAAAAAAACAAAAAAAAAAACAAATCCCGAACCTGGATCCGCCACTGAACCTGAAATCCTGCATCCACCACGATTGAAGGGATGAGAGGGATGTAGACATTATATGGAGGCCCATCACTTCCATGGATGAAACGAGGCTGTCGTGGCCATAAATTTTCCATCCTCAAAAGCTTGAATCCACAGGAGAATTTATCAAATACGAGGGTTCGGGCCCCCTATGCCTAGCACCCGTGATTGCTACCACGGGCCTGCGCAGCCGCATCATTCACTCCTATTATTTCTCTAAGCGCTTACGAGGGGGGGGGTAAAGATGCTTCCTTAGACCTCACACGCTTAGCAGTCCATTTTACAAATGACAAAGGCTTTTTCCCAGGCACGCGGCCAACCATCCGTCGACCATGGAATCTGACAAGCCGGGTCCCATCGATGAATGGGGGGGTTCGTTTCTCCTACGAGCCGGCGTGTGACATAGGGCGACGATTCCCTGGTGAGATAATCCCCTATTGATTCACGTACAAAGTCCGACACGCAAACTCAGCAGCGGTAATGTGCGTCGCGTTAATTGATTGTCCGTAAAAAGCATCGGGCCTTATTCTACACGCTTTTTCGCCAACCATAACATCGCAACCGCTTGAGCTCTGTGTGCATGGTAAAAGACCGTGCATCGCAAGTGCAAGTCGAGGGAGAATGATTGCGGTTCGAATTGCTGTTAGACCGAGGTGGTACGGGACCCCCACTTGGGAGATGAATTACGTCTGAGCAAGAGTTCCTCCTGTCAAGGCTTGACATACATGCCATTACTCTATACAGACCCAAGGGTGTGTACAAAGCCATGACACAGCCATGCAGCTAAAAACAATAGAGTTACTGTTCTCCGAGGATAAGAGTTGACTCTTCGTGCAGGTTTTAAACTTCCGGTTCAGTCCTCACGAAAATTAGCTGCGGCTCCCTAAAAATTAACTAAAAATAACCTAAATTTCTTTTTTAATAATCAATAAATAATATCATACATTTGAAAGAAAAACCTTAAAATATTCGATATATTATTAGTAAATTTAAATCTAAAATAGAAATAATACAAATACAAAAAGAAAATGAAAAAAAAAGACAAAATATAGTCTGTAGTTGCTGGCTTTTTTTTAATGTTGTTTTCCTTTTTGTGACACACGTGCACTTTGAACTTTCTCATCTCAGTTCAGAGCTTGCAGAGGCAACGCGCTCGTAAGTCGGTGGTCGTACATCTATTTATTGATGTTTATTAGAAAAAATAAGAAGGTTCGAACTGAAAGTTTAATATACAGCTTAATACCTACTTCTTGGAGAGTACATGTCTACTTCCGTCATCGCGCCGCTCGCTTAATCCTCGGGATAACTATCCCGAGGAATTAAGCACTAATCCGTGTGAACGGAAATCGAGAACATAAAAATTTCCTTAAGGATACTGTCCTCGAGGAGTAAACCCCGATGGTCCCGTGTGAATCATAGCTAATGAAGTTGGACGGTAAGTCTCTAATCCAATTAGCGAGAAATAAGATACCAAGTTAATCAGCTGTATTGGAATTTTTGAAGAAATGGACATACAAATCGAAATAGCAATTCATATTCACGCGGTTGAAACTATGCAATGGAATCTACGCCAAAAAGTACGAAAGGTTCACTCTAGTGGGAAATAAATCAAGCCCTATAAATGTTGACAAGGGGATAATTTCGAGGTTAGTAAAAACCCAAAATCAACAAGAATTGGGAAATATGAACGCATTGGTGTGACCAGAGCCTTCAATCCTCACAGACCTTTATTTGCTCAAGAGATAACAAAATCGCGGGTAGGTAGGTGGGGATTTAACTTCTCCGCCGCGTGGTAGCTGGGGATTAATCTAATTAAAAGTATTATTATTGGTCTTTATTAGGTAATATTTTTATATTTAAGAGCTAATTTTTTAAGAAGTGTCTATTCGAAATTTAAAACGTTCGACTCGAATTCAGAATGAAAATTAGTCAAAAATGCCCTGCGTTCGATCTCAGAAATGAGCATTATATCTGATTTAGAAATAATTGAGTAAAATGGTCAATTTCTATCACCCTCAGCTCTTTTCGCGCTTTTATTTTCATCCTCTCCTTTTTCTCTTTCACTGTGGCGATTCTTGAAAAGTGAACCTTTTTTTGCGAAATAAATAAAAGTTTGTCACTTTTTGTTTTTAAGCTGCACATTCATATGAGCATTGTCTAAGTTTCACGATAATGCATTTTTATCTTAATTTTACAAATTTTTCATGCTCATTTGCATAAATTAACATGGCAAAAAAATTTGAATAGAAAACTGGTACGTAAAATATCATTTGTTTGACCCTGACCTTAATTGTATATGCTGGTCTCACTTACTTTGATTATTGTCATTATACCACTTTCTTAAACTTCATTCCTATGAATTTAAATGAAAAAATAACGGTGTTGAATTGATTGTTTTAAAGATTAATTAACTAAAGAAATTAATTGCATCAAATGTTCACTACACGTGATCCCAAAAACACGAAAAAGTTAACGCCCCCCGAAAACCAATGGTTCTATATTAATTTACAATTTTTTCTCGCCAAAGCTAGATATAATGTGCCATTGCATCTCCTCAAATATGAAGCCATGGTAGCTTTTAATTATAGTATTAAATTAACTTGAAATTGGTCACACACGTTGACCCACGGGTGCACGTTGTGTGACTCAACTATGGTCATGCTTAAAAACAGGACCAGCTATTCGGCCATTCTTTGAAAAAGTGAACCTTTTGGGGACAAATTAATTTTTGCTTTTTGATTTAAAGCTGCATATTCAAATAGAGCATGTCTGAAGTTTCATGAACTGATGTTTTTTTCGTGATTTTTTGCAAGTCATGCTCATTTGCATAATTAACATAATGATAATTAAATGAAAAAACGGTAAATAAATTTTTTTTTTTTTTAACCCTGACATTGAATGGATATGCTGACTTCCTTACTTGGGATTACGTCATTATATTATTTATTTACCTCTATTCTTTTTATCTATACCCCAAAAATTAATGTTGTTAAGATTGATTATATTAAGATAATCAATCCTGGAAATTAATTGCCCTCAAAATGTCTCACACAATGTAATACCAGAAACACAAAAAGTTATGCCGTCTTAACCATGGCTCTGGTATTTTATAATTTATTTCTTCAAGACTAGATTTAGTGTACCTTGCATCTGCACTAAATATGAATCCACATGACAAGTTTTAATTTGATTATTAATTAGCAAACAATTGTCACACACGCTGACCCGCTGGTGGGGCGGTCATAAATTCTGACTATTTTCCTTTCATTAGCTCAAATCATTTATGTTGCGTATTATGCTCCAAAATGGTTCTTGCAATATTTTGCGAAAAAACAACAAAATAAAAACAACAAAAAGAACAAACAACAAACAAAACTAAAGGTCGAAAAAACAAGGAAATACATAAGACAATTCATAAAACAATGAAATATACAAGGAATTTAGTTCGATATCAAATCTTTTCCAAAGTACAATTGTTAGGACCTATAAGATATGCACATCTCAAAATTACATTCCGAGGCTGTTTGTCCAATTAGAACAAAAACTTATAACTTCGTGCGATGCGTAAATTAGCATAATAATTCATATAAAAAATAATTATTATTATTATGGGAAAATTAACAGTGCTTTCTGCGTAGTTACATCACACACGTACCATCGTGCCAAATTTTCGGCGCCGCTCCGCGCGATCAAGCAGCCAAGATCTTATAGGGGGCATCATGCCCCCCTCCCTTCCCGCCCCTCCCCAGTATTGGACAGCTACCAAAACATCCCCATTGACCTGACTAGGGTTGTACGCTTCAATAAAAAATTTTACCACAACAGCGGATATAGTAATTGCTCAAAATGGTAGCAATTTATTGCATAATACATTATATAGTTGCATTTTTATGTAAGAATTTGGCCATAGGTCACCACGTGACCCACATAAAATGTCACACACGTGAACCCGGAATAAAACCCAAATCAACGGGAAAAAAATAAAATAAAAAAAGAATAAAAAAAAGAAATTCAGAGATTGACTCCTATCCAGTGGTATTTTTGGTTAACAGGTCCATAACGCATACCCACAGCAATAAAACATTTCAATCATTTGAAGTTCAATTTCATTTTTGAAATTCCTGTGAGTTTTAAAAATGATGAAAATGTTCCTTATTGCGTGAAATGCGTTATGGACCTGTTAACCAAAAATACCTGGATTAGGGAGTCATCTCTGAAATTTCTTTTTTTATCTTTATATTATATCGTGATGTCGGGTCACGTGTGTGACGATTTTTAGTGGGTCACGTGTGTGACGCTATGGCAAATTCACATAAAAATGAAAATATATATATGTATTATGCAATGAAAATGTACATTTTGAAGCAATTACTATATCCGCTGTGGATAAAATTTTTTATGACTCAACCCTAGTCAGTCATGGGGTGTTTGTAGCTGTCAATACTGGGGAGGGGCGGGAAAGGGAGGGGGGGGCATGATGCCCCCTATAAGATCTGGCTGTTTGATCGCGCGAGCGCCGCCGAAAATTTGCACGATGGTAGTGTGTGATGTAACTCGAGAAAGCCTGTTAATTTTTCCCAAATAATAAAATTTATTAATATGAATTAATTATGCTAATTTACGCATCGAGAAGTTATAATTTTTGTTTCTAATTGACAACCACTTCTGAATGCTAATTTTGTGTGCATAATCTTTATAGGATTCTAACAATTGTACTTGGAAAAGAATTTTGATATCGAACTAAATCCTTGTGTATTCATTGTTTAATGAATTTCTTATGTAATTCCTTGTTTTTCGACGCTTATTTTGTTTGTTTGTTTGTATCTTTTTGTTGTTTTATTTGTTGTTTTTCGCAAAAATTATTGCAGACCATTTGGAGCAATAATAACGCGAGACGAGTAAATGATTTGAGGCTAATGAAAGTGAAAATAGTCAGAATTTATGACCGACCCACCCAGCGGGTCACGTGTGGTGACAATTTGTTTGCTAATTAATATCAATAACTTGTCATTGTTTCATATTTAGTGAGATGCAAGGTACATTAAATCTAGCTTTGAAGATAATTAATATACCAGAGCCATGGTTAAAGAACGGGGGGCATAAATTTTTGTGTTTCTGATTACTTGTGTGTGACATTATGAGGCAATTTAATTTCCAGGGTTGATTATGCTTAATATAATCAATTTAAACATTATTTTTTGGGGTAGAATAAGAATAGAAGGTAAATAATAATATAATGACGTAATCCAAGTAAGAAGTCAGCATATCCCATTCAAGTCAGGGTTAAAAAAAAAAAAAATTTATTTACCGTTTTTTCCAATTTAATTATCAATTATGTTAATTTATGCAAATGAGCATGAAACTTGCAAAATCACGAAAAAAACATCAGTTCATAAACTTCAAGACATTGCTGCTATTTGAATATGCAGCTTTAATCAAAAGCAAAAAATTTATTTGTCCCCAAAAGGTTCACTTTTCCAAAGAATGGCCGATAGCCTGGTCCCCTGTTTTTAAGGCATGACCATAGTTGGTCACACACGTGACCCGTGGTCACGTGTGTGACCAATTCAAAGTTAGATTAATAACTAAATTAAAAGCTACCATGGCTTCATATTTGAGAGATGCAAGGCACATTATTATCAGCTTTGGAGAAAAAAATTGGCTAATAATAATAGAACCATGGTTTTCGGGGGCGTTAACTTTTCGTGTTTTTGGGTCACGTGTGTGACATTTGATGGCAATTAATTTCTTTAGTAAATTATTCTTAAAACAATCATTCAACAACCGTTATTTTTCATTTAAATTCATAGGAATGAAGTTAAGAAGTGTATAATGACTAATAATGCAAAGTAAGGAGACCAAAGCATATACAATAAGTCATGGTGTGGGGTCAAACAAATGATATTTTACGTACCATTTTTCTATTTCAAATTTTTTGCATGTTAATTTATGCAAATAGCATGAAAAATTTGTAAAAATTAGATATAAAAATGCAATTTCGTGAAACTTAAGACAATGCTCATATGAATGTGCAGCTTAAAAACAAAAAGGCAAAACTTTATTTTTCCAAAAAAAAGTTCACTTTTCAAGAATCCGCCCTACAGTGAAAAGAAAAAGGAGAGAGAAAATAAAGCGGGAAGAGCTGAGGTGAGTAGAAATTGACATTTTACCTCAATAATCTAATGATCAGATATAATGTCATTTCCGAGATAGAACGCCAGGGCATTTTTGAACTAAATTTTCATTCCGGGGGGGTGAATTCGAAGTCGAACTTTTTTAAATCGAAAAGACACTTCTTAAAAAAATTAGCTTCTTAAATAAAAATATACCTAATTAAAGACGAATATAATACTTTACATTAGATAATCCCCAGCTACCAACGCGGCGGGAGAAGTAATCCCCCACCTACCCTACCCGCTGATTTGTTATGCCTTGAGCAAATAAAGGTCCTGGAGGATTGACAGGCTCTGGTCACACCAATGCGTATATTTCCCAATTCTTGTGATTTTTGGTTTTTACTAACCTCGAAAATTTATCCCTTGTCAACATTTATAGGGCTTGATTATTTCCACTAGAGTGACCTTTCGTAAACTTTTTGGCGTAGATTCATTGGCATAAGTTTCCAACCCGTGAATATGATGGCTATTTCGATTTGTAATGTCCTCTCAAAACTTCCAAATACAGCTGATTAACTGGTATCTTATCTTCGCTAAATTGATTAGAGACTACCTCCATACTTCATTAGCTATGTTCACACGGGACCAATTCGGGGTTTTAACTCCTAGAGGACAGTATCCTTAGATTTTTTTTGTTCTCGATTTACGTTCACACGGAGTGCTTATCCTCGGGATAGTTTTATCCCCGAGATAGCCGGCGGCGCGATGACCGAGTAGCACAGTACTCTCCAAGAAGTAGGGAAGGCTGTATATTACTTCAGTTCGAACCTTCTTTTTTTTCATAATAAACAATCATATAAATAGATGTATCGACCACCACTATCGAGCGAGTTGCCTCTGCAAGCTCTGAACTGACGTGGAAAGTTCAAACCCGTGCACGTGTGTCACAAAAAGAAAACAACAATAAAAAAAGCCCAGCAATCTACAGCTATATTTGTCTTTTTTTTCATTTTCTTTTTTGTATTGTATATTTCTATTTTAGATTTAAATTTATATCTAATAATATATGATATTTTAAAGTTTTCTTTCAAATGTAGATTATTATTTATTTGATTATTAAATGAAATTTAGGTTTAGTTTGGTTAATTTTTAGAGCGCGCTAATTTTCGTGAGGTAACTGAACCGGAAGTTTAACCTGCACAAGAGGTCACTTTATCCTCGAGAACAGTAACTCCATTGTTTTTAGTGCATGGCGTGTCAGTGGCTTGTACCACCCTTGGTCTGTAATAGGTATGGCATGTATGTCAAGCCTTGACAGGAAGACCATCTCTCAGACTCTGTAACTCATCTCCAGTGCGGGGTCCCGTACCACCTCGGTCTAAACAGCATTCGACCGCATCATTCTCGCCGACTTGGCACTTTGAACTGCACGGTCTGTACCATGCACCAGAGCTCAACGGTGCGATGTTATGGTGGGCGAAAAGCGTGTAAGAAGGCCCGATGCTTTTACGGACATCATTACGGACGCACATAACCGTCTGCTAGTTTTGCCGTTCGGAACTTTGTACGTGAACCAAATATGGGATTTCTCGTCCAAGGGAATCGTCGCCCTAATGTCCACACCGACTCGTAGAGAAAACGAAACCCCACCATCACGATGGGGACCCGGCCTTCGCGATATTAATGGTCGACGGAGGTTGGCCGCGCCTGGAAAAAAGCCTTTGTCATTTGTAAAATTGACCTGCTTAAGCGTGTGATCAATGGGAAGCACTCTTACCCCCTCGTAGCGCTAGAGAAATAATAAGGAGATGAAATGGCTAGCAGCAAGGCCCGTGTAGCAATCCACGGGGCTTAGGCAATAGGCCCGAACCCTCGTATTTGATAAATTCTCCTGTGGATTCAAGCTTGAGAATGGAATTTATGGCCACGAACAGCCATAGTTTCATCCATGGAAGTGATGCCTCCATATATTGTTCTTTTACCATTTCCCTCTCATACCTCAATCATGGTGGAGCAGGATTTCAGGTCAGTGGCGGATCCAGGTTTTCGGATTTGTTTTTTTTTTGTTTTTTTTTTTTTAAGGTCCGAACCCCGGTGAAAAAAGAGCAATTAAAAATATTGGTAGTCGACTGCATGAACGCACAGGCATACCGAAGGCCGAACAAATTTTCTACGTCTACCCCCCCCCCCGTTCTTCTTTTTGTGATAAGAAAACTGTCTCAAAGCCCGTCTTTCAGACGTCCTCAAAGTGATAGTAAAACCCATCTCACAGTGGTTAATACAAAGATTACTTTGGAATGGAATGACCTCATTCAATCGATCCGTCTTGTAATATATTACTCTACTTTATTTCACCTCTTACCAATTTCCTCCGTGTTTTTCTCTCTCTCCCCTCTCCACCAATTGTCCACTGTCCCTTTTCTTTTCTCAATAATCTCTTTCTCTCACACACAATTTAAACTTTGCTTCACGTTTTTGTTTTCTTTCTCCCTTTCCACGTTGGCGTTTTCATTACAGATCGATTCTCTCGATTTTTGTTTCCCTGTACTTTATTGTATTTATTTTTGCCTTTCGTACATATTCCTTTTCCAAGAAATCTGATCTTGTTCATTTCTCCTGTTCCTTCCATCCATCCCCTCTCACTCGATCCCAGACTCTCACTCAAATTAATATTTCACACTAAATAAAAAAAATTAATAATATAAATAGCACCTAGCAATTCTCATATAGCGGCATTATACCTTTGATAAAGTCTCGAATACGCGTGATGCCTTAAATTCGTTTACTAAACCCCTTACTGCTCCACTCTCTCATCTCCTCTCTCTCTCTCTCTCCACTCTCCTCTCCTATCTCTCTCTCTCTTCTTGTTTGTTTGAATTTGATGTTTGTTTTTTTTCTACACGCCTCTCTTCCTTCCAAATGATTTAGACACGCATTATTATAAGAAGAAGAAGAAGAAGAATGAAAGAGGTATGATAGAAGAAGAAAAGTGGGGGTGTGCCCGAAGTCTCCCTCCGGCCAACTAGTTTTATATTCATATTCGATGTATGATTGTCCCACGGTCTCCCAGAAAAGCAAAACGAAGTCCAAGATACAGCCGTTTCGCAATCTGCCAAAGGTAAGCTGAGTCCGACCGTCAATGCGTTGGACATCGACCGGAAGATCATCGCATTGGTAAGCCAGGGAGGAAGGACAAAAATGGTCAACCCTTGCCCAGGCCAGTTGTCATCAAATTCTCTCGATATTGGGCCACGATCACAAATCTATGAAGGCGAGGAAGAACCTGAAAGGTTCCAAAATATATATTCAAAGACCTCACAGCTGAGCGGCAGGCATGCCTGCGTAGAGTCAGGGTAAAGTACCCTGGCCCAGACGAATAAGGTCTGGCCAAGATGGCAAAATCAAGGTTCGTCAGAAAGATAACAATCTAATTACAATCAGTGACAATTACACAAGGTAAACTGTGATATCAATACTTCAGTCCCATCTTGCTTTTACTCATTTATGTGATGAAGAGTTTTTTTCTTCCTTTTCTATCTAACGTTTTGATCTGTTGATCAGATCATTAGACACTCGACATAATTGCTGTTTTCCTTTTTCTACTTTTTTGTTTTGTTTAAAAGTTTGCTTTTGCTTTCATGTTCTGACCATGTCTATAAATGTTATATTATGGACATGACTTTTTTACCAATGTATTGCGTAAATATGTTATTGTGTTGTGCTGTGTTATGGTTGCTTTGTTGTGTGAGTATGTGTGTGTGTTTTTCCTATGTGCAGGTGTGCTCTATCTAGACAATATAGTAAGGTGCCCACAAAAACTGATTGTCTCCTACCAGTTAAGTGGATAATATTCTGCTAGAATGAGTTCAATGTTGTATCAATAACTGTGATTATCTCGATTGTGTTGATTTTCAGAGAAATGTGGATAATAATTTTGATGTCTTGCATATTAAGCCCGAAGCCTCAATAAATCTTTTGATGATATTGTACTTCTGTTTCATGCCTTAAGCATGACTTTTCCGTGATTGGCATCTCTGAAAACCTGGTTTAAGCCAAATACTGATTAAAATTTGTTTCAAATATCGGGATATTCAGTTGTTCATGTATGTCGTCTGACAAGCATGGTGAGGGTGGCCCTGTATATAAAACATGGGTTAGACAGCAAAGTTCGTACCGATTTGTCTGGTCCAGAAGGTGGTTATGAATCAATCTTTGTTGAAATTTCACAATCGTAAGAAAAGTCTGTTGGTTGTGTGTATAGAGCCCCAATGTAAACATTGTATCGTTTTTGGAAAACTTTGAATTAAAGTTGCAAATCTTGAATAAGAAAATAAAGATGTTTATGTAATGGGTGATTTCAATCTCAACTTATTGAGTTATGACACTGATATAAGAGATTAAGAACTTGTAGACTGTTAAATTCATGTGGCTTATTCTCGCTTATCACCAAGCCCTACTCCGTATTTCACAAACTTCAGCCACATTAATTGATAATATTTTTGTCAATACTATTCATAATGACTTGATGCTGGTATTTATGCTCTGATATTTCAGACCATATGCCTATATTTTGTATAATAGAGGTGATCGCATTAACCTAATGAATAAGAAATCCTGCCACAATTAAAAGACAAATAACAGATGAAAGGGTTTCTGACTTTAATAAGAAATTGACGTGTTGTAAACTGGCAAGTCCTGTACGCAATGGAAAATGCCAATGACTCATAATGAATACTTCTTCCAAGTATTTATTGATCTATAATGATCAATGTTTTCTTTTGTAACAAGTCGCTCCTAGGAAAAAGATGTAAGAAACATGGGTTACTTCTGTTGTTAAAATCTAATGAAACATAAAAATAAACTTTAATGCATATATATGAAAAGACCAATGTTATAAACAAAAGAGATTATACTGATTATAAAAATGTTTTAGTCAGTATCTTCGCTTAGCAAACAATCATATTACTATGATTATTCCAGAAAGTAGAAGAGATATAAGGAAAACCTGGTCCCATATAAATGATTTATTGGGTAGGGGTAAGAAACATTCCTTACCTTCTGAAATGTTTCTTGGCGAAACTTATTAGTGTCAAGTAAGCAGAAGGACTGATAATTTCAATCGATATTTCGTTGAATTACCTGATAAGATCAGCAGGGATTCCCATTAGTTCAGAAAATCTTACCATGAGTTTTTAAGTCCCAACAGAGATACTGCATCTTTATTTTTTACTCCACTTCTACATCAAGAAATTAAAAAACTTTGTATCATTGCTTAACCATTTAGTCTAGTGGTTCAGACGAGATTGCCCCTCGAGGTCATTAAAGGTTGTATCCAAATTGTGTAGAGCCCCTTTGTAATATTTTTAATAAATCAATGTCACAGGGAGTTGTTCCAGATAGACTGAAGGTGGCTAATGTAGTACCTGTATATAAAAAAAGATGAACAATAAAAATATTATTAATTACAGACCAATAGCTCGTTTACCAATATTTTTCCAAAATTTTGGAAAAAATAGTTTATAAACGTGTAAATGATTTTTGTTAAAAGACAGCTTTGGTTTTCGAAAACATTTTTTCTACAAGCGAGGGGTGTTTTTAATTGCTAAATTCCATTATTAAGTCTTTTGATAAAAATGAATTTTGCCTTGGAATTTTCTTAGAACCTGTCAAAGGCTTTTGACACCAATTGATCATTCCATTCTTTTAGGAAAACTTGAACACTATGGTGTTCGGAGAATAGCCTTGTCATGGTTCAGAAATTATCTATGTAATCGATCCCAATATGTTGTTGTTGATGGTATTAAGTCTGAAGCATCTTTAATTCACTATGGTGTCCCTCAAGGGTCAGTTCTAGGGCCACATCTTATTCTTGATTTATATTAATGATATTATTAATGCATCAAAGATATTTTTATATTCACTTTTTGCAGATGACACTAGTTTATTGCTATCCGATAGCAATTGTGTTACATTGATGAGCAGCGGCAAACAACAAAATTCAAAAGTTATACACATGGTTCTGCTGTAATAAGTTGTTATTGAATGTGCAGAAACAAAACGGTGTCATCTTCGCTCCAGGGGTAAATTATTCCAAATGGTGTTGGCTTCCTGAATGTTGGAGGGACTGCTATAATTGTAGTGGAGCAAGTTAAATTCCTAGGTGTTATTTGGACGATCATTTGACCTGGAAATCGCATGTACAAAGTGTTTGCACTAAAGTTTCTCGAAGTATCGGATTATATGTAAGATTACGTTATATTTTACCTTCAAAAGGTCTTAATTACTTGAATAATAGCATGGTACTCCCATACTTGAGTTATGTAATGTTGCATGGGGTAACACTTTCAAGACACATACTGATAAATTAAAAATTCTGCAAAAAGAAAGTACTGAGGCTTATATACGAAATCAAACTTCAGGTCTCCAAGCAAACCTTTATTCTTAGACTGAAGTTGCTTCCTTTGATGACTCATATCATTCATATAGTTTGATTTTTATGTTTAAACTTCAGTTGGGTCCTCAAACCTCTTTATGAAATATCTGTTGCCTCAAATCGAGATACATAATTATAATACTCGACAAAGAAATCTTCATACACCGCCTCATGTTTAGAACTCATGTCTCCTTAAACTCCTTTGCGATTTTTGTATAAAAGAATGGAATAGGCTACCGCTTGATATTAAAAACAGTACAACATTCTCAAAGGTTTAAAATCCTTTGAAATCATTATTATTCAAAGATATAAATGTTAAATTCAAACTAAATTTTATTTGACTATATAACAGCCAACCTGTGTATGCCTGCTGTGTGTGCTTGTGTTTTTGATGTGTTTGGGTGTGTTTGGGTGTGTGTGCGTGTGTACCAACATTGTAAATACGTTCCATATTATTCCTGTACTATGTATTCTTGTAACATTATACGATATATCTCATGTATATTTAAGTGGGGCCCCTCTCACAAGCCTAGCTTTCTTCTTGGGGTCCTAAAACACTCATGTTGTATTCAAAACTCCGTAAATGTATTTTAACTGTAATCAAGTATATATGTTTGGTTTTGAATAAATTCATTATTCATTCATTCATTCATTCATATATATAATTATATTCGATTCCTCCCCATCCCCCTCCAGATCAAGCATGGCAAAGAAAGACGTTGCGAAATCTACAGTGAAAGACATAATGAAGCGGAAAGAACTGAGGGTTGATAGAAAATGCCATTTATTTCAATAAATTCTAATATAAGATATAATGCTCCTTTTGAGATCGAACGCAGGTCATTTCAACTAAAATTTTCATTCCGATTCGAATTCGAACTTTTTAAATTCGAATAGACACTCTTCAATTATTAGCCATTAAAAATAAAGAGATACCTATAAAGATATTAAAAATATTTAATTAGATAATTAGACAACCGAACCCTTTTCTA
>CALNVZ010003092.1:6529-23346 GCA_940671915.1 Paracentrotus lividus
ATCACTGATTTCATGTTTTTAGGTGCAAATATGTGTTTTAACATGTTTACAACTTCCCATTTGACTTTTTAATAAAAACTTGTTGATAATGTCAATGACATTATCGACAAGTTTTTACTTTAAAAATTCAATGGGACTGTAAACAGGCTAAAACCTCATATTTGTACGTAAAAACATGAAATCAGTGATCTTTTGACATAATCAACTGGTTTTCATTTAAAAAAAGTCAAATGGAACTTGTAAACATGTTAAAACCACATATTTCGACCAATAAAACCATAAACAGTGATCATTTGACATAATAACATGTTTTATTTAAATTGATCACTATTTTCACGTTTTTACGTACAAATATGAGTTTTGTCATTTGATTACTGATTTCATGTATTTACGTGCAAATTATGAGGTTTTAACATGTTTACAAACTCCCATTTGACTCTTTAAAAAAAACTTGTTGATAATGTCATATGATACTTATTTATGTTTTAACGTGCAAATATGAGGTTTTAACATGTTTAAATGTTCCATTTGAACTTTTTTCAAATGAAACCTGTTATGTCAAATGATCACTGATTTCATGTTTTTACGTCCAAATATGTGGTTTTAACATGTTTACAACTCCTATTGATTTTTTTAAAGTAAAAACTCGTTGATAATGTCATATGATTACTGATTTCATTTTTAAAAAGTCAAATGGGACTTGTAACATGTTAAAAACCACATATTCCACTTAAAAACATGAATCAGTTATCATTTGACATAATCACAAGTTTTTATTCTAGAAAGTTTAATGGGACGTTATCAACATGCAAAACTTATATTAGCACGGAAAAACATGAAATTAGTAATCAATATGACATTATCAACAATTTTTACTTTAAAAAAGGTCAAAATAGAGTTGTAAACTTTAAATCCACAATTTGTTGTAAAAACATGAAATCAGTGATATATATGACATATAACAAGTTTTTGCTTAAAAAAATTCAAGGGACTTGTAAACAGCTAAAACCTCATATTTGTACATAAAAACATAAAATCAGTGATCATTTAAATAAAAAATTGTTGATTATGTCAAATGATCACTGATTTCATGTTTTAAGGTGTAAATATGAGGTTTTAGCATATTTACAAGTCCCATTTGAATTTTTAAGCAAAAACTTGTTGATAATGTCATATATTACTATTTCATGTTTTTCTTGCAAATATGAGGTTAACATGTTTACAAGTTCCATTTGACCTTTTTAAAATGAAAACCTGTTACGTCAAATGATCACTGATTTCATGATTTTAAGGTGCAAATATGTGTTTTAGCATGTTTACAACTCCCATTTGACTTTTAAAAGGTGATCATTTGACATAATCATAGGTTTTCAGAAACAAAACAAATGGGAGTTGTAAACTGTTTAAAACACATATTTGCACCTAAAACATGAAATCAGTGATCATTTGACATAACAGGTTTTCATTTTAAAAAGTCAAATGGAACTTGTAAACATGTTAAATCTGATATTTGCACGCAAAAACATGAATAAAGTAATCATATGACATTATCAACAGTTTTTGCTAAAAAATTCAAATGGGACTTGTAAACATGCTAAAACCTCATATTTGTACATAAAAACATAAAATCAGTGATCAGTTTAAATAAAAACTTGTTGATTATGTCAATGATCACTGATTATGTTTTAAGGTGTAAATATGAGGTTTTAGCATATTTAAAGTCCATTTGAATATTTCAAGCAAAAACTTGTGATAATGTCATATATTACTTATTTCATGTTTTTTCCGTGCAAATATGAGGTTTTAACATGTTTACAAGTTCCATTTGACTTTTTTAAAATGAAAACCTGTTACGTCAAATGATCACTGATTTCATGATTTTAAGGTGCAAATATGTGGTTTTAACATGTTTACACTCCCATTTGACTTTTTAAAGTGATCATTTGACATAATCATAGGTTTCAGAACAAAAACAAATGGGAGTTGTAAACATGTTAAAACCACATATTTGCACCTAAAAACATAAATCAGTGATCATTTGACATAACAGGTTTTCATTTAAAAAAGTCAAATGGAACTTGTAAACATGTTAAATCTGATATTTGCACGCAAAAACATGAAATAGTAATCATATACATTATCAACAAGTTTTTACTTTAAAAAAGTCAAATAGGAGTTGTAAACATGTTAAAACCACATATTGTACGTAAAAACATGAAATTAGTGATCATAATTAAAATTTGTTGATTATGTCAAATGATCACTGATTTCATGTTTTAAGGTGCAAATATGAGGTTTTAGCATGTTTACAAATCCATTGAATTTTTAAAGCAAAAACTTGTTGATAATGTCATATGATTACTAATTTTATGTTTACGTGCTAAATATGAGGTTTACCATGTTGATAAAGTCCCATTTAACTTTTTTTAATAAAGACTTGTTGATTATGTCAAATGATCACTGATTTCATGTTTTTACGTACAAATATGAGGTTTAGCATGTTTACAAGTCCCATTTGAAATTTTAAAGTAAAAACTTGTTGATAATGTCATAAGACATTATCAAGTTCATTTAAAAAGTCAAATGGGAGTTGTAAACATGTTAAAACCACATATTTGCACCTAAAAACATGAAATCAGGATCATTAGACATAACAGGTTTTCATTTTAAAAAAGTCAAATGGAACACGTAAACATGTTAAAACCTCATGTTGCACGTAAAAACATGAAATGAGTAATCATATGACATTATCAACAAGTTTTTGCTTAAACAATTCAAATGGGATTTGAAAACATGCTAAAACCTCATATTTGCACCTAAAAACATGAATCAGTGATCATTTGCATGTAATCAACAATTTTAATTAAATGATCCTAATTTCATGTTTTTACATACAAATATGTGGTTTTAACATGTTTACGTGTTCCATTTGACTTTTTATGCTAAATGGGACTTATAACATGCTAAAACCTCATATTAGCACGGAAAAACATGAAATTAGTGATCATTAATTAACATGTGTTGATTATGTCAAATGATCACTGATTTCATTTTTAGGTGCAAATATGAGGTTTAGCATGTTTACAAATCCCATTTGAATTTTTAAAGCAAAATTGTTGATAATGTCATATGATTACTTATTTCAGTTTACGTGCAAAATGAGTTTTAACATGTTACGTTCCATTTGACTTTTAAAAATGAAAACTGTTATGTCTAATGATCACTGATTTCATGTTTTTAGGTGCAAATATGTGTTTTAACATGTTTACAACTCCCATTTGACTTTTTTAAAATAAAAACTTGTTGATAATGTCATATGACATTATCGACAAGTTTTACTTTAAAAATTCGAATGGGACTTGTAAACAGGCTAAAACCTCATATTTGTACGTAAAACATGAAATCAGTGATCTTTGACATAATCAACTGGTTTTCATTTAAAAAAGTCAATGGAACTTGTAAACATGTTAAAACCTCATATTTGCATTTAAAACATGAAATCAGTAATCATTTGACATAATCAACTAGTTTTCATTTAAAAAAGTCAAATGGAACTTGTAAACATGCTAAAACCTCATATTTGCACCTAAAAACATGAAATTAGTGATCATTTATTAAAATGTGTTGATTATGTCAAATGATCACTGATTTCATGTTTTTAGGTGCAAATATGAGGTTTTAGCATGTTTACAAATCCCATTTGAATTTTTTAAGCAAAAACTTGTTGATAATGTCATATGATTACTTATTTCATGTTTTTACGGGCAAACATGAGGTTTAACATGTTTACGTTTCATTGACTTTTAAAAATAAACTGTTATGTCTAAATCCTGATTTCATGTTTTTAGGTGCAATATTGGTTTTAACATGTTTACAACTCCCATGACTTTTAAATAAAACTTGTTGATAATGTCATATGACATTATCACAAGTTTTACTTTAAAAATATCAAATGGAGACTTGTAAACATGCTAAAACCTCATATTTGTACGTAAAAACGTGAAAATAGTGATCATTTGACATAACTAGATTTTGGACAAAAAAGTCAAATGGGACTGTAAACATGTTTAAACCTCTTATTTGCACGTAAAAACATGAAATAGTAATCATATGACATTATCAACAAGTTTTGCTTTAAAAAATGTCAAATGGAGTTGTAAACATGCTTAAACCTCATATTGTCTATGTTCCATGATGACTTTTTAAAATGAAAACCTGTTATGTCAAATGATCACTGATTTCATGTTTTTGATGCAAATATGTGTTTTAACATGTTTACAACTCCATTTGACTTTTTGTAATAAAAACTTGTTGATAATGTCATTGACATTCATACAAGTTTTTACTTTAAATCGAATGGGACTTGTAAACAGGCTAAAACCTATATTTGTACGTAAAAACATGAAAATAGTGATCTTTTGACATAACAGTTTTCATTAAAAAAGTTAAATGGACTTGATCAAACATGCTAAAACCTCATTTTAGCACGTTAAAAACATGAAATTAGTAATCATATGACATTATCAACAAGTTTTTGCTTAAAAATTCAAATGGACTTGTAAACATGCTAAACTCATATTTGTACCTAAAAACATTAAAATCAGTGATCATTTAAATAAAAACTTGTTGATTTATGTCAAATGATCACTGATTCATGTTTTAAGGTGTAAATATGAGGTTTTAGCATATTTACAAGTCCCATTTGAATTTTTTAAGCAAAAACTTGTTGATAATGTCATATATTACTTATTTCATGTTTTTCCTTGCAATATGAGGTTTAACATGTTTACAAGTTCCATTGACCTTTTTAAATGAAACCTGTTAGTCAAATGATCACTGATTTATTGATTTAAGTGCAAATATGTGGTTTTAACAGTTTAACTCCCATTTGACTTTTTAAAGGTGACATGACATAATCATAGTTTTCAGAAACAAAAACAAATGGGAGTTTAAAACATGTTAAACCACATATTTGCACCTTAAAACATGAAATCAGTGATCATATTGACATAACAGGTTTTCATTATAAAAAAGTCAAATGGAAATGTAAACATGTTAAAATCTGATATTTGCACGCAAAAACATGGAAATAAGTAATCATATGACATTATCAACAAGTTTTTACTCTTAAAAAGTCAAATAGGAGTTGTAAACATGTTAAAACACATATTTGTACGTAAAACATGAAATAGTGATCATTTAATAAAATTGTTGATTCTCAAATGATCACTGATTTATGTTTAAGGTGCAAATATGGTTTTAGCATGTTTACAAATCCCATTTGAATTTTTAAAGACAAAAAACTTGTTGATAATGTCATATGTTTACTAATTTTATGTTTTACGTGCTAATATGAGGTTTTAGCATGTTGATAAAGTCCCATTTAACTTTTTTAATAAAGACTGTTGCATTATGTCAAATGATCACTGATTCATGTTTTTACGTACAAATATGAGGTTTAGCATGTTACAAGTCCCATTTGAATTTTTAAAGTAAAAACTTGTGATAATGTCATAAGACATTATCAAGTTTTCATTTTAAAAAAAGTCAAATGGGAGTTGTAAACATGTTAAAACCACATATTTGCACCTAAAAACATGAAATCAGTGATCATTAGACATAACAGTTTTCATTTTTAAAAAAGTCAAATGGAACACGTTAAACATGTTTAAAACCTCATGTTGACGTAAAAAACAAATGAGTAATTCATATGACATTATCAACAAGTTTTTGCTTAAACATTCAATGGGATTTGTAAACATGCTAAAACCTCATATTGCACCTAAAAACATGAAATCAGTGCATCATTTGATGTAATCAACAAATTTTAATTAAATGATCTTCTAATTTCATGTTTTTACTACAAATATGTGGTTTAACATTGTTTACGTTCCATTTGATTTATTATGCTAAATGGGACTTACAACATGCTAAAACCTCATATTAGCACGGAAAAACATGAAATTAGTGATCATTTAATAACTGTGTTGATATGTCAAATGATCAGTGATTTCATGTTTTAGGCAATATGAGCGTTTAGCATGTTCAAAATCCATTTGAATTTTTAAAGCAAAAAACTTGTTGATAATGTCATATGATTACTTATTTCATGTTTTACGTGCAAAATGAGGTTTAACATGTTTACGTGTTCCATTTGACTTTTAAAAATAAACCTGTTATGTCTAATGATCACTGATTTCATGTTTTTAGGTGCAAATATGTGTTTTAACATGTTTACAACTCCATTTGACTTTTTTAAAAAAAACTTGTGATAATGTCATATGACATTATCGACAAGTTTTTACTTTAAAAATCGAATGGACTTGTAAACAGGCTAAAAACCTCATATTTGTACGTAAAAACATGAAATCAGTGATCTTTTGACATTAATCAACTGGTTTCATTTAAAAAAGTCAAATGGAACTTGTAAACATGTTAAACCACATATTGCACCTAAAAACATAAAATCAGTGATCATTTGACATAATCAACAGTTTATTTAAATGATCACTATTTTACGTTTTACGTACAATATGAGGTTTTGTCATTTATTACTGATTTCATGTTTTACGTGCAAATATGAGGTTTTAACATGTTTAACAACTCCCATTTGACTCTTTAAAATAAAACTTGTTGATAATGTCATATGATACTTATTTATGTTTAACGTTCAATATTGAGGTTTTAACATGTTTACAACTCCATTGACTCTTTAAAATAAAAACTGTTGATATGTCAAAATGATCACTGATTTCATGTTTTTACGTCCAATATTGGTTTAACATGTTTACACTCCTATTTGATTTTTTTAAAGTAAAAACTTCGTTGATAATGTCATATGATTACTGATTTCATTTTTAAAAAGTCAAATTGGGACTTGAAACATGTTAAACCACATATTCCACTTAAAAACATGAAATCATTATCATTTGACATAATCAACAAGTTTTTACTTTAAAAGGTCAAATAGGGATTGTAAACATGTTAAATCCACATATTGTATGTAAAACATGAAATCATGATCAATATGACATTATCAACAAGTTTTGCTTAAAATTTCAAATGGGACTTGTAAACATGCTAAAAACCTCATATTGTACATAAAAAACATAAAATCAGTGATCATTTAAATAAAACTTGTTGATTATGTCAAATGATCACTGATTTCATGTTTAAGGTGTAAATATGAGGTTTTAGCATATTACAAAGTCCCATTTGAATTTTTTAAGCAAAAACTTGTTGATAATGTCATATATACTTATTTCATGTTTTTCCTTGCAATATTGAGGTTTTAACATGTTTACAAGTTCCATTTGACCTTTTTAAAATGAAAACCTTTACGTCAAATGATCACTAATTTCATGATTTAAGGTGCAAATATGGTTTTAGCATGTTACAACTCCCATTTGACTTTTTAAAGGTGATCATTTGACTAATCATAGGTTTCAGAAACAAAAAAAAATGGGAGTTGTAAACTTGTTAAAACCACATATTTGCACCTAAAAACATGAAATCAGTGATCATTTGACATAACAGGTTTTCATTTTAAAAAAGTCAAATGGAACTTGTAAACATGTTAAAATCTGATATTTGCACGCAAAAACATGAAATAAGTAATCATATGACATATAACAAGTTTTTGCTTTTAAAAATTCAAATGGGACTTGTAAACATGCTAAAACCTCATATTTGTACATAAAAACATAAAATCAGTGACATTTAAATAAAAAACTTGTTGATTATGTCAAATGATCACGATTTCATGTTTTTAAGGTGAAATATGAGGTTTTAGCATATTTACAAGGCCCATTTGAATATTTCAAGCAAAAACTTGTTGATAATGTCATAATTACTTATTTCATGTTTTCCGTGCAAATATGAGGTTTTTAACATGTTTACAATTCCATTTTGACTTTTTAAAATGAAAACCTGTTACGTCAAATGATCACTGAATTCATGATTTTAAGGTGCAAATATGTGGTTTAACATTGTTTACAACTCCATTTGACTTTTTAAAAAGTGTCATTGACATAATCATAGGTTTCAGAAACAAAAAAACAAATGGAGTTGTAAACATGTTAAAACCACATATTTGCACCTAAAAACATGAAATCAGTGATCATTTGACATAACAGGTTTTCATTTTAAAAAAGTCAAATGGAACAATGGAACTTGTAAACATGTTAAAACCTCATATTTGCATTTAAAAACATGAAATCAGTAATCATTTGACATAATCAACTAGTTTTCATTTTAAAAAAAAGTCAAATGGAACTTGTAAATATGTTAAAACCTCATATTTGCACCTAAAAACATGAAATCAGTGATCATTTGACATCATCAACAAGTTTTTATTTCAAAAAGTCAAATGGGAGTTGTAAACATGTTATAACCACATATTTGTACGTAAAAACATGAAATTAGTGATCATTTAAATAAAAACTTGTTGATTATGTAAAACGATCACTGATTTCATGTTTTTACGTGCAAATATGTGGTTTTAACATGTTTACAACTCCCATTTGACTTTTTGAAATAAAAACTGCTTATGTGAAATGATCACTATTTTCATGTTTTTACACGCAAATATGTGCTTTTGACATGTATACAAGTCCCATTTGACTTTTTAAAGTAAAAACTTGTTGATAATGTCATATATTACTAATTTCATGTTTTTATTTAAAAAAGTCAAATGGAATTTGTAAACATGTTAAAACCACATATTTGCACCTAAAAACCATAAAATCAGTGATCATTTGACATAATCAACAAGTTTTTATTTAAATGATCACTATTTTCACGTTTTTACGTACAAATATGAGGTTTTGTCATTTGATTACTGATTTCATGTATTTACGTCCAAATATGTGGTTTTCACTTGTTTACAACTCCAATTTGACTTTTTTAGATAAAAACTTGTTGATTATGTCAAATGATCATTAATTTCATGTTTTTACGTACAAATATGTGGTTTTAACATGTTTACAAATCCTATTTGACTTTTTTAGATAAAAACTTGTTGATTATGTCAAATGATCATTAATTTCATGTTTTTACGTACAAATATGTGGTTTTAACATGTTTACAAATCCTATTTGACTTTTTAAAAGTAAAAACTCGTTGATAATGTCATATGATTACTGATTTCATTTTTTAAAAGTCAAATGGGAGTTGTAAACATGTTAAAACAGCATATTTCCACCTAAAAACATGAAAACAGTGATCATTTGACATAATCAACAAGTTTTTATTCTAGAAAGTTCAATGGGACTTATCAACATGCTAAAACCTCATATTTGTACGTAAAAACATGAAATCAGTGATCATTTCACATAACTAGTTTTTGGACAAAAAAGTCAAATGGGACTTGAAAACATGTTAAAAAAACTTATTTGCACGTAAAAACATGAAATAAGTAATCATATGACATTATCAACAAGTTTTTGCTTTAAAAATTCAAATGGGACTTGTAAACATGCTTAAACCTCATATTTGCACCTAAAAACATGAAATCAGTGATCATTTGACATAATCAACAAGTTTTTATTTAAATGATCACTATTTTCACGTTTTTACGTACAAATATGAGGTTTTGTCATATGATTACTGATTTCATGTATTTACGTGCAAATATGAGGTTTTAGCATGTTTACAAGTCCCATTTGAATTTTTTAAGCAAAAACTTGTTGATAATGTCATATGATTACTTATTTTATGTTTTTACGTGCAAATATGAGGTTTTAACATGTTTACATGTTCCATTTGACTTTTTTCAAAGAAAACCTGTTATGTCAAATGATCACTGATTTCATGTTTTTACGTACAAATATGTGGTTTTAACATGATTACAACTCGTATTTGACTTTTTAAAGTAAAAACTCGTTGATAATGTCATATGACTACTGATTTCATTTTTAAAAAGCCAAATGGGAGTTGTAAACATGTTAAAACAGCATATGTCCACCTTCAAAACATGAAATCAGTGATTATTTGACATAATCAACAAGTTTTTATTTTAAAAAGTTCAATGGGACTTTTTTATTTAAATGATCACTTTTTTTATGTTTTTACGTGCAAATATGAGGTTTTAACATGTTTACATGTTCCATTTGACGTTTTTCAAATGAAAACCTGTTATGTCAAATGATCCCTGATTTCATGTTTTTACGTCCACATATGTGGTTTTAACATGTTTACGACTCCCATTTGACTTTTTTAAATAAAAACTTGTTGATAATGTCATTTGATTACTAATTTCATGTTTTTACGTGCTAAAATGAGGTTTTAGAATGTTGATAAGTCCCATTTAACTTTTTTAGATAAAAACTTGTTGATTATGCCATGTATATCTAAAAACCGACATATTTGCACACCTCTAAAAACGCATAAACAGTGAACACGGTGGGTAAATAGTTTATAAAACGATGTGACATATCACGAGTTTTTAGTTTAAAATGATCACTATTTTTCACGTGTTTTTACGTCAATATGAGGGTTTTGATGAGGTTGTAAACTGTTACAGTCTTTTTATTTTGATCCTCTAATTTCTAACATAAAACTTTGTTGATAATGTCATATAGATTAGTTTATTCTAGTTTTTTAACGTGCAAATATGAGGTTTTAAACTGTTTACATTTGTTTCCATTTGCTTTTTTCAAATGAAAATCCTGTTATGATCATTAGTTATCACTTGATTTTCATGTTTTTACGTCAAAGTATTTGGTTATTAACATGTTACAACTCCATCTGATTTTTTAAGATAAAAACTTGTCTTATTATGTTAAATGATCCTAATCATGTTTTTACGTACAATATGTGGTTTCATGTTTACAACTACAATTGACTTTTTTAATAGTAAAACTTGTTGATTATGGTCAAATTGAATCACTAATTTCTGTTTTACGTACAATATGTGGTTTTAACAATGTTTAACAACTCCTATTTGACTTTTTAAGTAAAAACTCGTTGATATTGTCATATGATTACTGATTTATTTTTTTACGTAAAATATGTCGTATTATGTTCAAAAAAAAAAAAAAATAAAAAAAAAAAAAAGTACAACTCCTTTTGACTTTTTTTAAAGGTAAAAACTCGTTGATAATGTCATATGATTACTGATTTCATTTCTAAAACGTCAATGGGGTTGGTAAACATCTTAAAACCAGCTATGTCCACTTAAAAAATGTGAATCCAGTGATCATTTGGACATAATCAACAGTTTTATTTAAAAAGTTCAATGTGGACTTATCAACATATATAAATACCTCATTTTGGCACGTAAAAACATGAAATTAGTAATCAATTGCAATTTCAACAGTTTTTTTTTAAAGAAAGTCAAATGGGAGTTAGTAAAATGTTAAAGACCAACATTTGGATCGTAAATGTACGTAAAAACTGAAATCAGTGATCCATTTGACATAACAGGTTTTCATTTGAAAAACGTCAAATGGACATGTAAACATGTTAAACCCCATATTTGCCGTTAAAAACATGAAATAATTAGTCATCATTGACAATATCAACAAGTTTTAACTTTAAAAATTCATGGGAATTGTAGCATGCTAAACCTCATATTTGCCCAAAAACCATTGAACGTGATCATTTGACATAACTAGTTTTTCGACAAAGAAAGTCCAATTGGTACTTGTAAACATGTTAAACAATCTTATTTGCACGTAAAACATGAAATAAGTAATACATATGACATATATCATCAAGTTTGCTTAAAATTTCAAATGGGGACTTGTAACATGCTTAATATACCTCATTTTTGCACGTAAAAACATGAAATCAGTGATCATATTGACATAACAGAACAGGTTTTATTTAAATGATCACTATTTTCTATGTGTTTACGTACAAATTGTGGTTTTAAACATGTTTACAACTTCCTATTTGACTTTGTAAGTAAAAAACTCGTTGAATAATGTCATATGATTACTGATTTCATTTTTTAAAAAGCTCGTCAAATGGAAGAGTGTGGTAAACATCGTTAACAACGCAATATGTACCCTAAAAACCATTGAAATCAGTGAATCATTTGGACATAATCACAAGTTTTTATTTAAAAAGCTCAAATGGGAGTTTAAACGTTCTTAAACCACACATTTGCACGTAAAAACATTTGGAAAAAATTCAAGTGATTCATTTGACATAAACAGTTTTCTACTTTAAAATTCAAATGAGGATTGTAAACATTGCTAAAAGCTCAGTATCTAATCATTTGCACTAAATACCATGAATCAGTGATCATTTGACATAACTAGTTTTCGACAAAAAGTCAAATCGGTACTTGTAAACATGTTAAAAACCTCTTATTGACGTTAAAAACATGTAAATAGTATTCATATGAATTATCATCAGTTTTTGCTTTAAATAATTCAATGGGACTTGTAAAATGCTTAACCTCATACTTGCACTAAAAACATGAAATCAGTGATCATTGACATAATCACAGGTTTTTATTAAAAGATCATATTTTATGTTTTTACGTTAACAAATATGGTGGTTTTAGACATGTTTACCAACTCTATTTGACTTTTGTAAGTAAAAACCGTTGTATTAATGTCATATGATTAACTGATTTCATTCTTTTAAAAAGTCAAATGGAGTTGTATCACATGTTAAACAGCATATGTCCACCTCAAAACATTGAAATCAGTTGATCATTTTGACACTATCAACAAGTTTTTATTTACAAAAGTCAAATCGCGGAGCTTGTAACGTCTTAAACCTAACATTTGCACGTAAACATGAAACAGTGATCACATTTGACATAAACATGGTTTTTATTTTTAAAAAGTCAAATGGAACTTTAAACTGTTAAAACCACACTATTTGCACGAAATAACATGAAATAAGTAATCATATGACATTATATCAAAGTTTGTCGCTTTATAAAATTCAAATGGGACTTGTAAACATGCTAAAACTATATTGCACTAAGAAAATGAATCCAGTGTTCTTTTGACATAATCAACAGGTTATTTATTTAAATGATCACTGTTTTCATGTTTTTACGTAAAAATATGAGGTTTTAACATGTTTACAACCATTTGACTTTTATTTTGATTTTTAAATGAAGAACTAGGTTGATTATAGTCAAAAGACAAGCCGGATTTCATGTTTAGGTACAAATTATGTGGGTTTTAACATGTTTACAGCTCCTATTTGACTGTTTTAAAGTAAAAAACTTTTTGATAATGTCATACTGATTACTGATTTCATTTTTTAAAAAAGTCAATGGGAGTTGTAAACATGTTAAATACCACATATGTACACGTAACAACATGAAATCAGTTGATCATTTGAGTTAAATCAACAATTTTTTATTTAATGACACTATTGCAGTGTTAACAAGTCCCATTTGATTTTTAAGGCAAAAACTTGTTGATATAGTCATATTGAACTTCTTTCCTGTTTTTACGTCCAAATATGCGGTTTTAACTGTTACAAGTTCCATTTGACTTTTAAAAAATAAACCTGTATATGTCAAAGGGGGGGGGGGGGGGGGGGGGGGGAGGGGGGGGTGATCACTCGCTTTCATGTTTTTTACGTGCAAATGTGTGGTTTTAAGCTTTTACAACTCCCACTTTGAACTTTTTTTAAATAAAACTTGGTTGATAATGTCATTTGATTATAATTTTATGTTTTTTTCGTGCTATATTAATTTTAGCATGTGATTATGTCCATTGAATTTTAGAATAAGAAAACTTGATTGATTAGTCAAATGATGCATGATTTCATGTATTTAAAGTGGACATATTGCTGTTAACATGTTTACAACTCCCATTTAGGCTTTTTAAAATGAATCAGTAGTTCATTATGACATTATCAAAACGAGTTTTTTTACTTTGAATAAGTCAATAGGAGTTGTATCAATGTTTAAACACCCATATTTGTACGTGAAAACATTGAATCAGTGATGCATTCTGACATAAGGTTTTCATTTTGAAAAAGTCAATGAGACATGTAACATGTTAAAAACCTCATATTTTGCACAGGTAAAAATAATAATAAGTATCATATGACATATCAACAAGTTTTTGCTTAAAAAATTCGAATGGGAGTTATTACATGTTAAACCTCATATTTGCACGTAAATACATGAAATCAGATATCATATGACAAAAAAAATTTGTACGTAAAAACGTAAATAGTGATTCATTTTAATAAAAACTTGTTGAATCTAATGTCAAATGATCACTGGATTTCATGTTCGGTGGCAACTATGAGGGTTTATAGCAGTGTTTTATTCTACCAGGTCCATTGGAATTTTATCTTAAAGCAGCACAAAACTTGTTGGCTTTGATATGTATGATGATTACTATTCATTTTCATGTTTACGATAGCAAATAGAGGCGATTTTAACATGTTTAATCGGTGAAAACATTTGACGTTTTTCAAATGAATCCTTTATGTCAGATGTCACTTGATATTTGATGTTTTTTACGTCCCCAAATATGTGTGTGGGTTATAATCATGTTTACATACTCCCATTTGAACTTGTTATTTAGAATAAAACTAGTAGATATGAATATGTCAATGATCACTATCATGTTTTAGGATTGCATCACACCTCAGACCCCGGGTTATGAAATAAAGGTTTTTAGAAATGTTGATAGTCCATTTAACTTTTTTTTGAATAAAAACTTGATTGATTATGTCAAACAAATTGATCACTAGATTAGGTTTTTAAGTTGCAAATATGACCGGTCCTTTTAACGATAGTTCTTACAACATTTCCATTTGACTTTTTAAGCAAATGACAACTAGTTGATCTATGTTCAAACCAGATCAATGAGGACTTCAGTATATTCTGGTGCAATATGTGGTTTTTAACATGTTACACTCCTATTTGACTTCTTTAAAGTAAGACATCGTGATATGTCATATTGATTACTGATTTCATTTTAAAAGTCAAATGGGGAGTTGTAAACATGTTAAACGCATATTGCCACCTAAAACATGAAATTCAGTGTCATTTGACTACTAATCAACAATTTTTATTTAAAAAAGTTCAAATGGGAGTTGAATAACGTCTTAAAAACCCCAAACACTTTGCACGGTAAAACATGAATTCAGTTGATATTTGGACAAACTAGATAATGGACAAAAAAGTCAATGGGACTTGTAAACAATGTTACAACCTCTTATTTGCACGTCTAAAACATTTGAAATATAGTAACTCATAATGACATTATCAACAAGTTTTTGCTTAAAAAATGTCAAATGGGACTGTGTAAACATGCTTAAACCTCAATTTGTCATGTCTCCATATGACTTTTTTAAAATGAAAACCTGTTATGTCAAATCATTCACTGATTTCATGATTTGTGGGTGAAATATAGTGTTTTAACATGTTTACAAACTCCCATTTGACTTTTTAAAAGTGATCACATTTGACATATCATTAGGTTTTCAGAAAACCAAACAAAATGGGAGTTGTATAATCATGTTAAAAACCACATATTTGACATAAAAACATGAAATCAGTGATCATTTGACATAACAGTGTTTTCATTTCGAAAAACGTTAAATGGAACATGTAAAATGTTAAAACCTCATTATTTGCACGTTAAAAACATGAAAAAGTAGTTCATATTGACCATTTATCAACAAGTTTTTACTTTAAAATTCAAATGGGGACCTTGTAAACATGTTAAACCTCTATATTGGACTGAAAAACATGAATCGTGATCATTGACATAATCAACAAGTTTCTTATATTAAATGATCACTGTTTTTCATATGTTTTTACGTAAAAATATGAGGTTTTAACATGTTTACAAGTTCATTTGACTTTTTAAAATGAAACTAGTTGATTATGTCAAAAATCTGGATTTATTTTCATGTTTTTTTGATTTTATTTCTTATTTGATTTTTTTTTGTTTTTTTATTTTTTTTTTGTTGTGGGCAAATATAGTTGGTTTAACATTGTTACAGCTCCTATTTGACTTTTTTTAAGATAAAAAACTTTTTGATTAATGTATATATGATCTGTTTCATTTTAAAAAGTCAAAATGGAGTTGTAAACATGTTATAAACACCTACAATTTGACATCCTAAAAAATGAATCAGTGATCATTTGAATAATCAACAAGTTTTTATTTAAAAAAGTTAAAATGGACCTTTCTACATGCAATAGTGATCATTTAAAAAAAACTGTTGATTATATCAAATGATCACTAATTTTCATGTTTTTACGTGCTACAAATGAGTCTGCTTTTAGAATGTTGATAACCGTCCTAATCTTAACTTTTTTAAGATACAAAACTTAGTTGATTATGTCAAATGACATTATCAACAAGTTTTACTTATTATAAAATTCAAATCGGACTTGTAAACATGCAAATCACCTGCATATTTGTACGTAAACACATGAATAGTGAATCATTACTGACACATCACAAGTTTCTTATTTTAAAAAGTCAATGAAACTGTGAAATCTGTTAAACAACACCATCATATGACCATCCTAACAACATGAATCAGTGTCATTGATATAAATCAACAAGTTTTTATTTATAATGATCACGTATTGATGGATAAGTACCTTTAACTTTTTAAATAAAATTGTTCTGATTATCGTCAAATGATTCCATCTGAGATTTTCATGTTTTTAGGTGCAAACTATGGTAGTGTTTTAACATGTTCAACCAAGTTTTCATTTGACTTTTTAAAAATAAAAACTTGTTTGATTGTGTCAATGAATCACTTATTTTTCAGTTTTTACGTACAAATATGAGGTTTTAGTCATGTTTACTAAGTCGATTTGAATTTTTAAAGTAAAAACTTGTTGATAATGTCATTGACAT
>CALNVZ010003094.1:0-11497 GCA_940671915.1 Paracentrotus lividus
GGGGAGAGTGGGGTTAGTTGAAACATTGTAATTTTCTTCAACGACTATAAATATATTTATGCAAATCTATCCTCAGGTTTTTGCTATTAGTAACTGCCATCCACCACATTTTAGACAGCACACATGCTTCAAACCTCATGAAGTTAGAAAGCAATGTTTGTTTTTTCACCTTCTGAGTAAATTTTGTCACTTTTACAAATGTTTTATTATCTCAGAGAAGATAATACATTAAGTTACTCAGTTTTTGAGTATAACAAACAGTTATACCAAGCTACAAAACAAGGTTGAATAAATGGCATGTTGTTGTCCCTCTCTTGTGCTGTAAGCTTACAAATGTCAAATGGGCCTCTGGGGTTAGTTGGAACATTTTGAACGGGGTTAGTTGGAACATATACTAAGTAAATAGGTTTCAGCTGAATAACAAAATGAAAATCATATAATTCAGTGAAGTGTTCCGAAATATTCCTATGCATGCATATTAGTGCACATAGGACAATTTTATTTTGGTTTAAACAAAATATTTGGCAGAATGCTACTTCACAGGACCTCAGAAAATCTGTATGTGAGTGGATGCTATCAAGTGTAATAAATCATGAAGTTTAAAAAAAAATTGAACACCAATCTTAAATATTTTAATTGGAATCAATAAAGCAAATTAGCTGAACCCATGCAGTAATGTTGTAGGTAGTTTAAATATAATTCCAAAGATAGCACAATGTTTCAACTTACCCCATACCATGTTCCAACTAACCCCGTGTGTGGGGTTAGTTGGAACACTTGACATGGTCTTGTTGAAGATGGATTTTTTTCCGGAACAATCACTAAGTTTAAGAATTTTATGGGGTTCATGTGTAGCATACAGGTATACACTCCAGCTGATTGTTTATTGTTTCTTGAAATAAATCCGCTTTTGTTTTACTGCCACTTTTGTGTAAAATGTTCCATATAACCCCACTCTCCTCTACACGGGGCAATATAACAGAGGCTCCCATCCCTAGCAGAAACACGCTACAAACTTAACCTGTGTAAAGAGCATGTGCATTTCATCGCTCCAAAAGCTGTTCGCGTATAAACAGATTTAACGGTTCGTTGAACTTTCTACAGCAAAAAATAAAAAATAAAAAATGTTTTTTTGAGAAGGAAAGTAGGGGAGACCGGGTATGGAAGTTACACGGGTCAGTTGTTACAGTTCTCAGTGTGCTAAGATGGAACAAGAGAGGATGTGCTAACTGGGCATGCTATATACAGCCTACACATAGCTGTGATGAACTGCCGGTCGTGAGGTTCTCCGTTGTTTAATTAAAAAGTAAATCAACAAAAAACCATTTTTTACAGTTCAAAGTAAATTTTTGACAAAATTTGAAAATTTGTAATAGCTCTTACAACTGAAGGCACATGATGATAGTCTGGTATTTGAAATGTAGTACATGTATGTCACTAATATACCCTAGCCATCTGCCTGTAATTCTGCCTAATGACTGTGCTACAGTTGATTTCTGTGTGATAAATCACCCATGGCATGCGCGTATTCTGGGGGGGCTTTACGGGCCGGGCCCCCGGGGGGCGCGCAGGGGGCGCCGAAAAGAGGAAGAAAAAGGGAGAAAAGGAAGGGAGAAAAAAGAAAGAAGAAAAAAGGAGGGGGGAAAAGAGAAAGGGAAAAAAGGGGGGAAAAGAATGACGGGAAAAAGGGGAAAAGAGGAAAGAAAAAAAAAAAAAAAGAGGAGAGAGAGGGAGAGGGAGAGGAGAGAGAGAGGTAGGGGAAAAGGGAGGGGGAGGGGGCGCCCTTAAAAAAATTCGTGGGGGGCGCCAACTCGACAGTAAACTAGGGGGCGCCAAATCGACCTTAAAATAAGGGGACGCCAAATCGACCTAAATTTAGGGGCGCCAAATCGACAGCAAACTAAGGGGAGCCAAATTGACCTTAAACTTAGGGGCGCCAAATCGACCATTAAATTTAGGGGGCGCCAAATCGACATTAAATTTAGGGGGGGCGCCAAATCGCCAGTAAACTAAGGGGGCCCAATTGACCTTTAAACTTAGGGGCGCAAATCGACCTTTAATTTAGGGGGGGGGCGCCAAATCGACAGTAAACTAAGGGGTGCCAAACTGACCTTAAACTTAGGGCCGCTAAATCGACCTTAAATTTAGGGGCGCCAAATCAACAGTAAATAAGGGGGCCAATTGACCTTAAACTTATAGGGGCGCCAAATCGACCTCAATTTAGGGGGCACCAAATCGACCTTAAATTTTGGGGCGCCTAATCAACAGTAAACTAAGGGGCACCAAATTGACCTTAAACTTAGGGGCGCCAAATCGACCATTTAATTTAGGGGGGCGCCAAATCGACAGTAAACTATAAGTGGGGGTGCCAAATTGCCCTTTGAAACTTAGGGGCGCCAAATCGACCTTAAATTTAGGGGGGCGCCAAATCTATATTAAACTACGGAGGAGCCAACTTGAGCTAAAACGTAGGGGCGCCAAATTGACCCGAAACTTAGATTGGGGCGCCAAATTGACCCGAAGCTGAGGGGGCGCCTAATTGATATTAAACTATAGGGGCGCCGAATTAAGTAAGGACGCCAAATTTAAAAAGGGGGAGGGGAGGGGGCGCCCTTAAAAGGGGGGCGCCAAATCGATAACTACGGGGAACCAACTTGAGCTTAAACGTAGGGGCGCCAAATGCACAGTAAACTAAAGCAAACGCCACATTTTAAACACTTTAAAAAGGGGCGCGACAAATGGACCTTTAAACTAAGGGGCGACCAAATGGACCTTCAACACTATGTGGGGACGTTCAAATCGACCTTAGAAATTAGTGGGGGCGCCCAAATCAAAACTCCCTAAAATTAGAGCGGCGCCAAAATGAGCTTTAATGTTGGCGGGGCGCCCAGCAAAATTGACCCGAAAACTATCAGTGTGGGCGGAGGGGGGTCGGCGGGGACGGGGGGCGCCGCAGCGGAGCCCAGGCGCACGGGCGCCAAATCCGAACCTTAAACTGTCAGCCGGGCGCAATCGACTCTGGTGACCATGATTTAATTTAGGGGGAGCGCCGCCATAATCGACCAGTAACTATGGGGTAGCCATAATTGCTCCTTCCTAAACTTAGGGGCCGCCAAATCAAACTTAAAATTAGAGGGGCGCCAAAATGGAAGCTTCAATGTGGGGGCGCAAAATTGACTCGCCGAAACTTAGGTGGTGGGGCGCCAAATCGACCTTTAGATTTAGGAGGGGCGCAAAATCGACCTTAAATTTCTAGGGGTGCCAATATCGAACTTAAACCATAGGAGGGGCGCCAAAATGATCTTAAACTAAAGCGCCAAATTTTAGATCAAATGTAGGGCGCAAAAAATGGATCTGAAAACTTAAGGGCGCTGAATTGACCTGAGACTTAGGGGCGCGCTGATTTAATCTGAAGTTAAGGCGGGTGCCAAATCGATCTTAAATTAAAGGGACGCCAGATTAAGCTCAAATGTAGGGGCGCCGAATCTACCTGAGAGACTTTAGGGTGCCAAATTTATATTAAACTTAGTGGCTCCAACTTATTCCTAAACTTAGGGAGGGGTGCCGAATTTACGCTGAAACTAAGGGCGCCCCAAAAACACGCAACAAAAAAAAAACAATATCAGAAGGCGTCTTTAAAATAATGTCTCTATCTAGAAATAGCAAATTTTAAAATTCCATGCCTTCCGGTTTGTATATACATAGCAAATATTTTCGCTCACGCTTCGCGCTCGCATCATCTTTTCCCATTGATTATATACATTGTGTCGAGGAACGCGTAAAATGTCCTGTTTTCTAATCATTCGAATGCATAACAATTTCCGTTTCCTATTCGCACACGCCTATGTTTTCCCTCTTTTACCAGAACTTACATTATGGGATTCTAAGCGTCCAAAACATTTTAAATTTATTTGTTTTCACGTTACATTTATTTTATTTATTTATTTTTTTTTAAATTTTTTAATATTTATTATTATTTTGTTTTGCATTTCAAATTTATGTTCAACATTATTAGCGGCGCCAAATTGAGCTTACACGTACGGGCGCCAAGATGACCTGAAACTTATGGGGCACTGAATTGAAGTTAAGGGGTCGTCAAATCGATTTTAAAATTAGGGGCGCCCAAATTGAGCTTACACTTTATAGGGCGCCCAAATGATCTGAAACTAAGGGCGGCGCCGAATTTACCTGAAACTAAGAGGGCAACAAATAGGGTTTTAAAATATGGTCTCTATGTATATAGAGCAAAGTTTTCAAAATTCATGCATCCGGGGTCTGTATATACATAGCACAAATTTTCGCTCGCGCTTCGCGCTCGCATCATTCCCCCCCCCAATGGAATTATGACATTGTGTTCTCTGAGGAACGCATGAAATGTCCTGTTTTTCTAATCATTTGAATACATTCAAAACTTCCGTTCTTGCCTTCGCCCTCGCCTGTGTTTTCCTTACCAAAATTTACATTATTTGGGATTCTAATCCATCCAAAACATTTCATTTATTTTGATTTCACGTTACATTCATTTTGCATTTCAAATTGACCTAAATCTTAGGGGGCGCCAAATTGAGCTTAAACGTAGGGCGTCAAATTTGACCTGAGACTTAGGGATGCCAAATTTATCTTAACTTAGGGGCCTCCAACTTTATTTTGAACTTAGGGAGGTGTGCCGAATTTACCTGAAACTAAGGGGCAACAACTTGGTATTTGAAATATGGTCTCTAAAAATTTTTAATTCCTCCTGGGGGGGCATTTCATCCAAAGGGACTTGTCGGATATTTTATCAGACAATTTTCTCTTAGCCAATCAGATGCAAGCATTTCAGTAGCTTATAAACAGTTTGTCGGATAAAACCGTCCGACAAGTCCTTTGATGAAATGCACCCCTGGTCTGTATATACATAGCAAATTTTGGCTCTCGCTACGCGCTCGCATCATTTTTTTTCCCCAATGAGTTATTACATTGTGTTCCTTGAGGAACGGCATGCAATGCCATGTTTTCTCATCATTTCAAAGACATCAAAATCCGCCTCTCGCCTGTGCCTCGCATTCATTTTCCAAAGAGTTATTACATTGTGTTCCTGAGGAATGCATAATGGCATAAATGCGTTTTCAGAGATCATTCCGATACATCAAATCTCCTCTCGCGATTCACGCTCGCCTATTTTTTCTTTCTTGTACCAGATTATGAGGATCTGAACAACAAAACATTCAATATACATTTGTTTGACTTCACATTTACTTGATGGACACAATTTCACATTGATTTTATATGGCTTGCTTTCAAATCGTTTTGATGGACAAATTACAGCTACCGTTCATCATGATATTCTGATGAAGAGCTAAACACAAAATTGATACCCCTAATTGCTTAGAATTCTTTGCTTTCTGAATCGTAAAATATAGAGGCGAAAAATCTTAGATCGCGGCTTCGCGCTCGTATTTAGAATCATTTCGTATTTTTCATCTAAGCCGGGTTATACCCTCATATACCTAAAAATTTATTTTCCATGAACTCCACACATGTGCAAGAAAAAAAAAAACACCCTTCAAATAAATTATTATTCCAAATCCTTCAACATACATTAAGCCGTTAGGCCTATGTTTGGCCTGGCGGGGGGGGGGGGGGGGGAAGGGGGAGGGGCGGAGGGGGGGCGAGGGAGGGAGGGGGGGCCATATTTTTGAAAAGTACACAGGGGCGCCAAAATCACGTCGAGATAAAGGGGCCCTTAAAACAGCCTTCAACTCCACTCATTCAAAAATGGTTTATTGGTGTACAAAGGGGAGTATTATTTGTTTGTAAAGTAAGCCCAGTTGATCATCAAAAACAAAACAAAAAAAATTTTCTATTCTCCAAGTTGTAGCTTTTAGGATTTCAACAAAAAAAAAAAAAGGGGGGGGGGCTTGGTCTGGCGTCACTTGGGCCTCAACCCCGCCCTTTAAAATCTGCAACTGTCTACTCTACCACCTGCTTGCGACATATAAAATTAAAAAAAAGCGCAATTTTTATAGCGACCCCCCCCCCCTCCCCGTAGTAGATAGTGGAGGGGATTGACCTATTAGTATATATATATATATCGGCCCTACAAATATTCAATTTTTTAATCCCCATAAACAAAATAATAATTTAAAAACAAACAGATTCTATAACATAATAATGTTTAACAAACTGTAATGCTCCAATAGAGGTCTAGGCCTGGTTTAAATCCATAAGACATGCATGGTAGATCTATTTGGTAGTTTTTTCTTACTGAAACTGAAAGGGAGCTGGGATTGGTCGGTCTACCTGTATTACAACAACAACGTTAATCTTGATTCAATTGTAACGTCAGATTTCCTTTAGATAGATCTAGGTCTACAATCGAAGGCGAGAATACTACAGGTAGATCTATAGATCTAGGATTATATAGTAGACTCTAGTCTAGGTATTAAGTCTTCAAAGTAATCTAGCTTAGGCCTAACTAGGCCAAAGCTAGTGGCCTATCTACTACTAGGGTTAGGCCCATGCATGCACTGTAGTGTAGGCTAATATACTAGGGCCTATAGTCATAGACTTGTATTGGTCTAGATACCTAGCCCTAGCACTAGCAGGCTAGGGTCAGACATGTTATAGACCCTATGCCATTCTTTGTTTTTGTTATTTCGAAGGGGTCTATCTACTAGGCCTAGTAGCCTAATAGGCCTAGAGTATATACTTCTATAAAGTAGATCTAACTGTTAACTGTTAATATTTGTTATTTATAACGTTACCAGAGATCTAGACTATAGTATAAACGTTAGATCTACATCTTAAATAAGAAATCTAGATCTAACGTTAGTAACGTTAAATCTATCTAATCTCAGGCCTATTATTAGTATTAAACATTAGATCTAGTCTAGATTTAAAAAAAAAAACCACAGTGACAAAATCAGCTTGTTGATTGTGGTTGCTTACAAGAAGGCCTAATCTAACGACAACGTTAGACCTAACGTTACGTTGTGGGTCATCATTGATGTCATTGTCAATACTAGATCCAGGTCTTGGCCTAGAAATAGAATCTAACTTAAATAGATCTAACTTTGTTAGGCCTATATCGATAAATAGTGTTCTACTCCTACTCCCAAGTTTGATTAGACCAATGTCAAGATAGAGCCTACTGTCTCCTGCCATGGCCACGTCGCTGGCTCCTCCTTAACTATACACAGGTCACAGCCCCGTTTCGCGACGGGGGCTGGTCGGTTTAGCTCCTCCTGAGAGTCCGACGACGACGTCATGCCATGGGAGAAGATAATTTATTGACATCATCAGTCTAACGTTAGATCTATTCTAGGCCTATAGTTTATAGGCTATATAGAAATCGATTCATGATCTTAAGTTAGACGGTTGCAGTCTGGCTGAGAAGTTCTAACGTTAGAATATATATTTAAAGGTTCATAAAATCTAAAGTGAGGCCTCAGGGCTAGTTAGTGATCTATCCTAGCCCTACGCCGAAGTTTTGGCGTGGGACTCCGATTTGTGTTTACTTTTAGCATGGGTTATATTTATCCGTTTTATTTGGTCCCCTGTTATTAGATCTTACTACGGTTAGTTTTACATCTGGTCTAATATATTCCTGTATCTAAAAATTTCTTTACTTACCGACACAGTTCATTGAGGGTTTTTCTGCAGCAACTCAAATGACTCAAGTGAAAGATATTGATCATGTTGATTTTGATCCGCTGAATTCCTTTTGTGCGGTGTGCGATGAATTATTAACACGTAAAATTCCATAGAGATTGAGCTTGAGAATGAGAAAAGTTTCAGCAATCAATTACCAAGTCAAGAAAAAGTGCGACGCGACATCCTTCACGCTGATTGGTCAATGCAAAAAAGTCGTTTGTCGTGCTGGGAGAAATCGCTCACTGAGCGATTTTAATTTTGGGCAAAAACGGTCGTGCACGACATTTCGTAAAAGACAAAGGCGGTTTGAACGATGCCATACAATTTGCATTAGAGCGATTTTTCAGAAAAGTCGTGGTGTCGTTTTGTCGTGTCGTTTGTCGTTTGTCGTGTGTGGTGTCCGGTATTCCCTACACAAAAAAATGACTGACTAGCACTTTTCAACACACTGCCACCCCAATACACAGGCTTTGTACAGTGCAAACACTCCATACACGTTTGGCCCACCCTCCACACATGTCCATAATGCATGAAATAGAGGTCATGCCCCAATTCTATTTTTTATACCATCACATTCTTTAAAATGTCAATTTTTACATCAGGCCATTTTTCAGGCTGCAAATTTTCCTACCTTGACAGATTGTGGTAGTTTTCTCGGAGATTCCTCACTTGTTGTTGTCGAATACAGCATTCAACCTTCCCAGACAGACCACCTGACCAATAGATGCCGGTATTTCAATTCAGTTGATATTATGTTGGCAGCTAGGGCTGGACATGTGGTGACCGTCCGATATTCCCTACTGTCCGGTATTCCCTACATCTACCCTATTTTTTTCTTTTTTAAGGTGGTACAAAAAACAAATGTATAGAAGTTGTTCAATTTCAATATAAGCCCTTGTAGACAAAACTTTTGGCAATTGCAAGTGTACTATTGTGACATGCATCTTTCCTTTCTATACCCAACCCCCCCCCCCCAAAAAAAAAAAAAAAAAAAAAAAATCAAAATTTTAACAAAATTCACATTCGGCTTAATTTCATTGATGATTTTTGTTAATTCTATTGAAAGTTTTTCGTGAAACTTGGCACACAACTTCTGGGTGGTACTAACTAACAGGAACAAATGCTAAATTGATAATCTGATCAGTCACAGAGTGGGGCAAAAGCTCTGAAATTTCTTCTTATTTGCATGTTTTTTTAATAAGCGTTTACTGAACCCTGGAATTTTCGTGAAACTCAAATCAAATGAAGTATCCAAGAAGGTCTATGACAATTATTCAAAGTAAACAATTTCATTTTAGTCCACAAGCGAAAAAACGGCTTTTCACGTATCACTTGTTCATTGAAGCGTGAATTTTTAATAAAATGCCATAACATTATTTGAAAAAAATAATTTGACATACATATTACAAAAATGTTGATAAAATGATTTTATTACATAAAAGTGGAACAATACTTATCTTAAAAATTTGAAAATATCTTTTTTTTTTTTTTTTTTTTTTTTTTTTTTTTTTTATTAGGTGTTCATTCAACCGTGAATTGATGGGTATTGTTTAAAACACTCTTCCAGATTGCATATTCCGTCATAATCAGTAATTTTTAAGAGTAAAAATGTGTAAAAATGCAATTTTTTAAAATTTTACCTCATGTTCATCCAACCGTGAAATTTTATGCAAAAGTAGTTTAATGTGTTAGAAATTAAGTGCAACAACCCTTCTGAACATATCTTTTGTTGAAAAGTCTGAATTTGTTCATATTAAATTTAAGTTATGAAATTAACCTTGTGACTTTCGAAAAATGACATTTTTGCCTTTTGACTGTACTCTTTGAAGCATGACAAAACGAATTTCAGTAAAATTCACTCAAATGGAAGCTGATAAAATTACCTACGAGCACATGTAATAAAATTCGTAAAACACCTCTTTGTTAAAAAGTTACGTCAATTTGATTAGGGGGGGGGGGGGGCTTACTTTTTTTTTGTTGGATATGTAATTTTCAAAGGATGTCCTTTATATTTCATCAGAGTTAATTACCGAGTAATAAAATTAAACACAATCATACGGTATTATTGGGTTATACTCTTAAATTTAGGACTGTTTTTTTTTTTGTTATTTTATATTTACATCATACATAATGATAGTCCTGTCTTACTACTGATCTATTATCAGATTATTCAAAGAAGGGATAATGTAGAAACATTACATGTTAACAAATTAAACATGTTTTAGAGTATTATACAACTCCACTGCAGTCAAGAAATCAAGTATACAAAATATGGACTGCTACGTGTAGGCCTATTATGCAAAATATGATAATTACAAGAATGTTAAACATTTTTTTGTTTAATTAAAAGACATGATGATATTCATATTCCTGTAAAAAAATAAAGAACATGGAATGTTCGATTTCAGTGCATAGTAGTGTTTCAAATCATTGTTCCTAGCTTTAATATTTCCAAAATGAGTGGAATATGTTATTGTTTTATCTTGTGTTGATTAAATTGCTGAATAAGCGTATACCAAAAAGGCAGCAAACATATTTTCAAAATTTAAGATTTGTTTTAAATTTCAGGTTGCCTATCCGATAATGGACGATTTTGATATGAATTGGAAAATACCGACCAAAATCTGAATGCGAGAGATCGTGGAAAGCATGATGTATGAGAATGATGTTAATTAATCTTGGTTCTACCGGTGCAATGATCATGATAATATCCACAAGTTAGCACTTAAGAGAAAAAAACATAACAAGAGAGAGAAGGAGAAAGAGAGATAGATAGATAGATAGATAGATAGATAGAGAGAGAGAGAGATAGATAGACAGAGATGATGAGGGAGAGAGAGAGAGAGAGAGAGGGGGGGAGGTGGGAGGAGAAGCAGAAAAGGAGAGTGAGGAGAAGCAGAAAATTGACAATGATGAAGACTGAAGACACTGTTGATTCCAAAATAATGTTCTAAAAAAAAGTGCAGTGAGTCACAATCGATTGTACTACCACCTGCAAGTGGGGCAGATGAATCGGGGGGGGGGGGGGAACACTGGCCACCCCAAATTTTTCACGCACCATAAAATCAATACTGAAAAAGGCCCCCCCCTGTTACCTAGAAAGACCCTTGTAATGCCAAAAAGAAACCTTTTCACCTTCTTTAAAATCCCATTGACAATTTCTTATTGAAAAGGATGCACTGGATACTAAGTAATGCTGGTTTTTCTTCACAAGGCCCCTTATTTCTCTATAAACTAAAAAATTTCTGCGCGGACGCCATGCGACAACCGAAAAAGTCAACTCGCAAATGAAGCAAATGCAGGAAAATAAGGGGCTTTAAACACAATACCCCCCCCCCCCCTACTGGAGGCAATATTCTGACAGAATGCTGGAGAGCAAGTTGACATAATATTGGGGGGGGGGGGCTTAGGGCTATCCACTAAAACTCAATTATATCAAATGTCATGTCATGGCATTAATGAGACTAAACCTGTTTTTCATTTATTTCGTTTTTAACATAGAGGTACTTTTCCGATATTTTACCAATCAAACTGTTCATTTCCATCCATCTGGCAAGAGAACTACAAGCCTGTAGGCCTACCCATTATATTTAACTTGCTGGAGCTAAATATAAATATTCCACCTCTAAGAGTTCTTATAAGTGACTTCATTTTATAAACAGAATACCTTCCCTTTTGTCAATGCAGTCATTTTGATGAATACACAAGGGGGTTTCAAATTAATTTCCTGCACAACAATCTCACCATCAAAAACGACTTTGACACCGACTTTTTAGGCAATGTCGTGCTTCGTGTGAACAGGATTTTGAGTGTGTCGTGCACGTCGTGTCGCTCTGTCGTGTCGTTTGTCGTTTGTCGTGTT
>CALNVZ010003099.1:0-11151 GCA_940671915.1 Paracentrotus lividus
TAGGAAAGGAAACGGATTGCTATCCGAGCCCGTGCTATAAGTCCTAATAGCAGATTTGAAATAGGCTCAAGCTACGTCCACTCCCGTGTGTACTAGATTAAGCGCCGTTCTGCCATAATTTGCCAATAACAGTAAGCACAAGATGTTCCAGCTGTGATACGTCAGTATAAACGAGTAGATCTCAGCTTGTTTGATTACCACACATTAACAAGTTACAAATTACGACGACAGTCTCACAACTCTTAGAATAAATAACGAAAAGCGCATACTTGATGGTCCCGTAAAAGAGAACGCGTAATTTGATCACTAATTAGTTCTGGATTTAAGATGAAACCGTGGTAATAGTCCTCAATACGTTGCCCATTCACGCCTTTCCTCGTCCATCTAATGACTGTTTGAGCTAGTTAAATCCGGGTGAAAATGACTGCTTCCACGAAACAGCCCGTCTGAAACAATCCAAACCCGTCCCCAAGTTACGTTTCAACCCGTTCTTAATCAGTTCCAACTCGTTCACCAATGCGTTCGCCTCGACCAACTAGTCGGTCGTTTTTAAGTCGTCAAAATCCGTATCTTACTCGTTCGTACGTCGACCAAACGGCCTCCAGAAGAGTTCAGCCTCGTCTTACGCGTCATGTACCGTCAGAACGGTGTTGAACGCGACTGCGATGCCGCTTCCCAAAAACCCTAAGCCCTCCAGACCTCGATGCTCTTCCGTAACTCAAGCTGATAAAATATACCAATGCTCGTTGTAAAGGGCCTCACACTACGGCGCGTCTAGTACGTTTGCAGCGTTCTGGAATGGTGTGTACGATGAAACGTCATGCTACGCGGTTAACCATCACGCATAATCGTGTCCGAACGCAAAGTGTAGCGAGATATTCATAATTATACACCGCACAGTTCTGAGCGTATTTCTAGCGCGTATACAAGCACTATACAATAGAGCTCGAGCGCTGGGCATAGCAGTCGTGAACAGTTATGCCCGGTGGAGTTCGTCCCTGTCTCTCTATTCGTTACCCTCGTCGTCTCTGGTCGCCAAACGCGTCTATTACTGCTTTTTTTTAATTATGCTTTATTACCTATCTCTTCCATTTCTAATACAACTTCTTGAAAGCATCGGATTTGCCTCCTCGATCAAAAAAAAAAAATATAGATATAAAATCTCTGATGCTTCCTTCAATGTCGGAGAGAGATACTGGAAATCAATCGACAATGTAACTCAATATAAACTGGGTCTCTAATACTTTACATTGGGATACAGACTATATCGTAATACTACATATGTTATCATTACAATAATACTGAATTCCGACCTGTTTCAGCAGTCGCCTCACTTAAGACCCTGTAAATAAGTTAGTTAACAGTCTAAAGCCCTATATAAACTACCGAGTAGCGATACAGTATAAGATACATACAATAGCAACTATACTTAGTAATAGCTATCATGACCACGAGAGTTTAGGACAAGACTTTCGGTCAAGGATATTTAGGTAATTAAAAAAAACCTTCAATATTTGGTTAAGAAAAGAGCAGTATATATGATTAATCTGAAGTATAAACGCAAAAGCCTTGACGACGGGAAAAATAAGGGAACGACAGAGCAACACAATAGAGCAACTGGGTAGACAAAAAGGAAAGAGAGTTAAAAGAAAAAAAACAGCAACAAGATAAACAATCACGAAGAGAGAGAGAGAGAGGAAGGGAAGAGAGAAAAGTAGATAACGCAAGAAAAATATACAATAGAGCAGCAGACTGGAAGATGAAATAGGAAAAAGAAACTAAAAGAACATTTTTGAGAGAAAATGAGATCTGAGAAACACTTCAAAAAAGTTTTTATAATCGATGACACAAATCGTTTGACAACATAACATTGTGCCAATACAATTTCCTCGCTTTTTTTCTTTTTGGAGGAGGGGACTGAGTTGGGAGGATCTAACGCCCGCATTCTGAGTTTGATCGTCTATTTTCGGAGCGAGAAGAGGTTCTGTGTAATCGCTCATGGAGAGTCCAGATTCTTACATTGAAGGGACCCCACCGGTGTAAATCCAGCGCTTGACACAGTCTAACTGCATCTGAACTAACTGCATAATACACGTTTCGTCTTCACATCCCATTCCTTTGTTCTGGGTAGCATTGCCCCATAATGGCGATCCAACCACGAACAAGGTTCCTTGATTATACAGCCGTTCAACACTCTCTATCTATATGTACAGCTTAGCGTCAAGTAGAGTCATCATTTTGGAACAATTTCTATATATATTCATTTTTTTTCATATCTTTAATTTTAGAGATAGCGAAGCATTAATTTAAATTTGTCACAAATACAATCTGAGACGGGATTTGAAAAAACTCTAGCTGCGCGCGTTTTAAATATCAAGAGAACCAAATTAAATGGACCGGGGCTTGTTTCATATTAGATAAAATATACTTTTTATTAAGTTTCTCAACCCCCATTAGGGTGCCGCACAGCTGACGGTCGATCTATAACGTTCTCGCCGTTTTGCCGCTTGTTAAAAAAACAGAAAAAATGCTGAACGGCTTTGGTCGGGTTGGAACTTATAACTTTCACAAAAATATTTTCTGAATACAGTGCTAGGCAGTTCAATAAATGTTCTCGTTACTCAATTCCCGTCTTCTTATCGCGTCCGCAATTACGTGTTATCCAGTTTCAGTAACGAGTAAAACTGCTACGTTCACTTCATATCCGTTCGTAGCACGTCCAACACGTCACTAAAAAGTGCCTATGCGCCAGCATGAAAAAGTTAGGTACCACCTTCGTAGTACGTCCTTCTCAGTTCAGTAGGTAAAGTCCTAGCCGTTTAAGGACCGTGTCACTGCGTTTAATTTAAGAATTTGAAGACCAGTAGATTTTTTGAACATGTCAAAAAATTCGGCACATGCTTTCCGTCTCTCGTGCTCGTTCGGGCCGTTCGCGCACCAGTTCGGTAACAGATCCGTAACCGTCTCCCAACAAAGTAGATCGTGCACACTAAGAAATGAACTCGTAGCGTCTACTCAGATTCAACAGGGCATACGCTCATCCGGTGTTAAACACATTGAGCCCGTTCCACCAACGGAACTACCTGAACGCAGTGCAGAACTAGCAATCAAGAGTGAGGGAATTATGACATTGCACGCGATGAAGACAGGCCACGATATAGCGTTGAGCCCGAGGGACAGTGTATTGTCCATTAACTTGCGATTGAAAATTGAAAGTAAAGAAAAACCGGTCTGCATTGATCATGAAATTTTGGACAGAATACCTTAACAATTGATATTTTGTTGTAATGTCACACCAGTCACATGAATGGCTCATATGTAAATATGCTAAGTTTAATGCATGAAATACTTCTTGCTCCAAAATTCAACTAAAAGATACTCCTAGAATACTATTTTTAGCGATCTGATAATAATAGTCACCTTAAATAGACAACTCCTATCTGTGTTCGCACATAGTCTTTTTTGATCTTAGGAGAGTATTTAAACACAGGTTATATGATGTATTCCTTGTAACCTACAACTTTGTACGCGACACTAATTAACCCATTAGATTAAGACTTGGGTACTTTTTACGTAGCTGTCGAAGATCTTGTGGGAGAGCGGTGAGGTGGGGGGTACCATCCAATAAGATCGTTGGCCGTCTCGATTCGCACGAGTCTCTGTCGTCTGAAAATTTTTGCACAATTCGTATAGTGTGTAAATGTATATTCTACGGGAGGTAAGCGCAGCGTGCTGTCTAATCCTTCGCCCGCGCCCATACTAACTATCATTATTTCATATATATTTGCTCAAATCTAAACAACGTAAGCTAGGAAAAGATTCTAGCATCAAAATTACATTTCTTTATGTACTTGAAGTGTTTAAATGAAGCTTTCTTATGTATTTCTTTTGTTTTTGCGCACGCTTTTTGTTTTTGTCTTCTTTTTTTTTTTTTTGCCAAATTCTATTGACAGAACCATTCTGAAGCCTAATAATGCTAAAATACAACTGATTTCCAAGCCATGAAAAGTGAACAAATAATGCATATAATTCATGAATAAGGGTGAGAAACTCCAATTTGCAATTGAACTTGCACACAAAATCAATCGTTCTCTGACGCACGTTTTCGGTCTGACGGATATTCTTTCCAAAATCGTGCATGCGTCGTTAACGGTATGACCAATTCTCGCCGAAATGGTTTCAAAAAGATGCGCGAGATGAAAGTATAATAGTCAAGCAAAAGCAGCGTGATCAACAAAATGCGCGCGGTGGTATGGTCGCAGAAAAAGTTGAGGGGGGTCCATAAATGGCCCCAGTCCAATTAAGGTTAAACTGAGCTGGCATATCAACTTATTGCATTTTCATCTCACATACCCCTTCCCAGAAGAAGTAAGTGTTCCCTAAAAACAAAGTCTCTCCACCAACCTGAGGCCTGAACTGGTAACACTGTGTCTGTAGTTTTGAGTGAAGATCCCTTGCGACAGTCCTTCTCGATCCTATTTGTCGCAGGCTGGGCCTGAACAATATAATGGCTGGACGATTCTGATTTGGAGCATTCATCGGGGTTGACGTGCATTACACATGAAAAAAAGGGCACCATGTTAATAATTAATGTCAATATAAATCGCTTGGCAAGCAATAATTACGGACGCAGTCTGTGTCAAAAGAAATGGTACAAAGTCCGGGGAATAAACACATTAATTTACGGTGTGAAATCATTTCAACTAATGAATGTGTGTTTGTGGTACCAATTAAAGCCAAATACGATTTTTTCTTGCTGAATGCGCTTTTGTCTGCTATATAATTTCGCTTTCGTATAGACAAAATTTATGCAAGTTTCGTGCACGAGGGAACAAAATCGAGATATAGCATACTCGTTTTGTGATGGTTCGAGAGCGCTGAATTCAACGAGTCATTAATGCGAAATACCGTACACAAAGGTCATGGACGGCGTGCGGAGAAATGGATTTTCCGGGGCTTGATTGGTAGGAAAGTTAGTATCATGCTCAAAAAAATACTGCACCAAATGATGATGAAAGAGAAAATTGCAGAAAAAGAGTGATATCCGGGACTTTATGAAAATAACAACATATACCGACGTTGATATAACATTTCACACTATAATTTTAATTAAATTGCTTTTCCAACGTGTATCGCATAATTAGTTTGGGAACACAGTCCTGTAAATGATCGAAGTGATTTTTAATTCGCGCCAAATCCACTTCTGTAGAGTGCTTCAGGTGACAATCCATAGTTATCAATTACCATACCCCGAAAGGGGCTAACAGCATGTCAAAGGAAAATTACTTCCTAACCGGTACTCGGGGCATAAACACCATCTACATTGGGTTCGAAATTTGTAGACGGGCGACACCTTGCACAAAGGATGCTAGGGAATGGACCAGATTCGAACCGCTTACCTTTGTGATCAGCGAACTACGTCGGCGGCTGAATTCTGATACCACTTAGGACCGCACATTTGCTTATCTGAATTGAATGATGATAACTGTATAAAAAACTTTATCATCATTAATTAGTTTCCGTAAATTCATCTAATATTATAAATCAATATTTTATAAATCTTCGAATCCTGTTTGATGCAATTAAAAATTGCACCATAGGCATTGCAGTTAAATTGTGTAATAAAATAACATTTAAAAGCATCAAAACGACTGAACAATTAGGTGATTAGGCCTCCTCCGCCCCCCCTCCCTTTTGTTTTAAAGTAAGGGAAAAAGTTTTTGTTCAAATCCTTTAGCCCTGCATGCAAGTTGAAATCCCCATACGATTCTCCGGTCAGTGTAATGTCCATCTTACCTCGTATTCCGGCAGTGGCATACACGGGTCTTGAAACAAACTTTTCCAGTTGCAACATCCTTACCGGCACCACCTAGCACCAACCTGACCAAAGAGGGGCAGTAACCGCCTGTGAAATGTTTTTCCATGGTGCAACATCATACCACCGGACATGCTTGATGAAACTAATGCTTTGGGCGTGTAGGCATCTTCCCCTAAGGCCTTTGAAAGTCTGAATCAAAGTGTAGTAAAATATGAAATATTAAACAGGTGGAGGGGGGGGGGGTGGTAGCCGATCCCGCAAGGGCTGCAACAATTGGTAGTGCCTTTGACGTATTCTTCAAGAGTAAATACTTTAAATTAAAGCCTAAACACTGCTACTTATGAAGGGAACATTTTTGCACATCAGAAGGGTGTTTTTGTGTACCTTTCAAGATTTTAATCCTAATAAACTGTGCTTATAAAGCTATGATTTACACTCAGATGGATTCAAATCCAATATGGTATAGTAGCAACGCTCAAAATGAGCATTGTGCCCCTGTTGCCCCGGGGCAACCAGATTGGACCCTCCGGCAACCAAAATTCGAGAAAGAAACGATTCAAAGTAGTTGTCGAATTGGTTGGGCAACCCCAAGTATCAGTCGCGAGACTACATGTAATATGCTAAGGGTTTACTAGCCTATCATCATATGCGCCGGCTAGTCGGGCTCAAGTTACTGGTCGCGCGAAGGAGACTGACTGACGGGCGAGGGCGTAGCCCGAGCGCCTATCATCACTGGTAAAGTCATCATTATGCATATGTGGGTCAAAGCCAAAAGTATTGTTCACTTTGGTCAAATTTTCAAATTGGTAGTTATATTTAGTATTATATATCATATGAAAGCTGAGATTCCATAGATTTCGGAAATGTATATGTCCAATATAAAAGACTGCCAAATTTCTTGTAAAATGCCTTTGAATGTGGAAATAGCGCCCTCTCTGCGCGACGGGACGGAAAATGTACGTTTTTATTAGTTTACATTAAAACGTAAAAAGTTAGGGCAATATCAACTTTTATTATGGAATACTCTATCTAGGAGCATTTCATTCCTAAAAAATAAAATCACAAATTATTTTGTATTAAGGGTCAAAATTCACATTTTTTGGGGAAAAAATTGTGTTTCTTCAGGTTTTTTGTACTTTGACACGTAATTGTTATTTTTCTTCTATGAAAAACAAAAGATGGGTCACTCATGTTCTAGAATGTATCAATTTATAAGTGGGGCTCTACATCCTTGCCACTAAATGAAATGATACTCCACTCATAAGAAAAATATAACGTTTCAACATTTTCCGCCCCGTCGCGCTTTCAGGTCTCTATATTGACACAACACAGATAGTTATGTATGGGACTGTAATATCATTTTTTGCAATTAAGCCAATTTTGAGAGGGCTAGAAAACAAACAAATAATAAATGTATACCTCCAAATTGTTATTATTATGTAAAATAGTGTCATGGGATTCAGATTTCAAAATATTGGCACAAGGTCACAGGATACACAAGGTCAAATCTAAGGTCAAAATAAAGGTCAAAAGGTCACGACACGTTATAGTGCTGCTACTTTTAAAATAACAATTTTTTCAGATAGTCTATTTGATTCCCTTTCCAATGATACCATCTGTACTTAATTTGGATCATTAGTTCTATTGCTATGGTGATTTGAAAATTTGTGACAAAAAAGTCAATTTTTTCCCCTTCCCTGAATTCCCATTCACTTTGTACATAGAACATATTTTCCGTCCCGTCGCGCGACGGGACGGAATTGACATGCCTTTCGGAAATCGTCTATAAATCAGAATCTATAAGATTTAATTGCTAGCTCTTTTTTTACTAGTGATCTATGGGACAGTAACAAATAGACCCCATCTGACATGGTCAGCTTTGCTTATTAACTTTGATAGAATTCTTGTTTGAATCTTCTTTTAAAAAACCAGTGATATTTTCATTCCGTCCCGTCGCGCAACGAATATTTGACGTTGCCGTGAAAATGAAACGTATTTTAAAAATTTTTATTTTGCAGATTGATACTTTCAAGTAAGCTTGACATAGTAGTGAGGGTAAATGGCAGCTGAAATATTAATTTTTCTTTTTGTGAGCATAAAACTCTATCAAATTCCGTCCCGTCGCGGTCCCTTATTTTGCTTTGACCCCATATGGTTATCGTATGCGTGACGTACTTCTCTTTATGCATCATTCATGAGACGACCCTTATATGACGATCGACCTTATTTATTCAACCAATCAAATATCACACAAAAGCTCCGGTTTTTGGTCGAGTTCATTCATACATGGGTAGATTTAGAAGATCGAAAATTTATCTAAATCTTTTGTTTCCTAATATTTCTTTCAATTTTTGATGTATTTAATATTTTTGTGACAATAAATAACCTCCTGTGTCAAACATTCTACTTTATTTGGAGTATAATTGAACAATTATTTGTTTTCTCTAACATGTCGTACCCGCTTCGAAGTAGTTCGAAGTAGCACTAGCCTGGTAGCAAAATACTGCGTGGAGTAAGAACGAGGGGTCTTCCAGAGACAGCTAGCTGCCGAAGCTTCGGGCGCATTAATTGCTTGCGCTGGCTGCGCAGCTTCGCTCGGTCGGAGAACGAATTCGAAGGAAGTCCAAAGACAATGCATGGTAAAGCCTGATAGATCGCACTCTTTCAGATCCAGTAGTCAAACTCACAAAAACATCCTCTCCACTAAAGTACCACCGAACATATTGCAGAAGCCTGCAGATCCTTAAAATCATCTATTTTGAGACTTTGAGCTGCAATTTCAAACTTCAAACTATATGGAAATATCTCGCAAACGCCATTTTCCCGATTCGAATTTTGAGCGAGTGAGCTCATTGATATTCATGACTACGTCATGTTTCAATCCTCATCGCTTATTGGTCCGTGTTCGCAATCAGGTATAAATATTCATATCAAACGCGTAGCTGGGTTTCGTAGATTTCTACGAACGAAACAATGTTAATAAAGGAAAATTCATTTTCGTCTTCACCAGTGATGATAGGCGCTCGGGCTACGCCCTCGCCCGTCAGTAGTTACCAACTAGCCCAACGCATATCGGATAGGCTAAGGGTTTACATGATGGACTAAAATGTATGACCTTTTGCCCTGTAAACTAGTTACGTTGAGTTCATTGTAAATCACATTTTTATGTTAAGTTTTTTTAGTACATAAGGGCAATTCCATGCCAACTAGGACATTTGTCAAAATTAAAACGTCTCTCTGATGTTTATTCTTTGACCTATCACTTATTAATGCCATAGGTGTTATGGCTCATAAAACTCTCTCAAAATCAATAAAAAATTATTTTTCAATTTCGCTCACATCCTCGAGAACTAGAACCACCATTAAAATTCAATGTGTGGGACACATGAAAAAAAATTCACTAAAATTCAAATAACACAAGATTCTTTTGATATTTTCTTGAAACTTTCACTAAATGGAGAAGGGTGATATTTATTGTATTTAAAGGTCAATAATGACATTTAATTAATGACAAGGGGTGAAATTACCAAAAAAGTCGCATAAAAAATACTGTAATGCGACTAACCGATATTTAATCGATCTTTAAAGAATGCTTTTAATGGTTTACCAAATCTAAATGCTGACTTGATACATAAATATGTTGGTTAGGTGGTGCAAGGAATAAAAAACTGGCAAAGTAATTATGATTTGAGCAAAATGTTTTTTGTACAAAGGATTTTTTTCCTGTCCATTTGTGTAATGCGACTAACCATTTTTAACCTGTTGTGACCTTCACAGGAAAAAGCCTGCAACGTTCTATATTGTTATTTTAAAAGCTATGGTTGTCAGGTTTAAAATCAAAGTATAAACTTTAAAGAAAGACGCATATCTTGTAACCTAGGTACGGCCGAGTTACAAAATGTGGCACCTAAAAAGTGTAATGCGACTAACCGTGGAATTGCCATAAACATAAAATCAATCGTCAATATTTCATTGTTTTTGTTTTTTGGGCAGGGCAACCAGATTTTCATTCGCGGCAACCATTTTGGAGGAAGATCAAAATTTGGTTGCCCTTGAGGGCAACTCCTAAAAAATGTTAGGGTTGACCGTTGGTATATAACCTTCAATTCTTATGTATTTCATTTGTTTTGGGAATTTCTTATTTTTTTTTTTTTTTTTTTTTTTATATTATATTTTGTTTTTGTTTGGAATACTTTTGTCATTAGTTATTTCTGAATATTACAGCAATACAACTACATTGTAAAATAATGGCTAAACACAAATAAGTGAGTTTCGCATGAAAAATCATTACCATTTGTTTTGTATGAAAGATACACAAAATCCCTGTTCTTCTTTCAGAAGATTTACATTGTAATAACTCCATGGCAAAAACAATTTGTATTTCTTAGGGGTTGCAAATCCATCCACTTTTTCTCATTTTCACTAAAATTCAATGTAAAATTACCTATTATTTCTCAATTTTGGCCAAATGACCCAATTGTTATCCTCAATTTAATAATCCAAATATTTTACCAGATTTTATATGAAAAGGCAGATTTTATTTCTCTTCAACAAAGTCCTAATCATTATCTTTATTTCCCAACTTTGCTTGTTTGCAAAAGTGTGACTTGCGTGACGTACCCTAAGAAACCCTAAAGTGACTCACGTGACAGTGCTTTAGGAAGTGTTTTTCATAATGAAGGGTCTGACTTGAAAATTTTCTTTGGTGGTATGATGAGGACCGTAAGCTTCTTACTTTTTATCACCTACAAATCATACACTCTACCACTTTTTAACCCTAATTGGACTGGGGGGGGGGGCTAAAAAGCCCCCCCCTCGACATTTTTCGCGATAAATTTTTAACACGAGAAGCTGTGCCCGTGATTTTTTATGACTTTATTCTTTATAGTCTCGCTCATCTTTTAAGCCCAAATTTACGATGCCCGGGTACCCGGTTCGTGAGTTACGCATAATTTTGTAACTGTGCGTCACACCCAAAATTGCTCCAAAATGTGATTTCATGTACTAAGTCAATGCAAATTGTGTTTCCAGGTAAAATTCACAAATGAGTGATTAATTTTGCTTAAATCTATAAAAAATCATTTGATTTGCTGATATTTATGACCAAATTATGTCGCCAACAATTTCCAGCGAAAAAAAAAACAATATACATGTAGATAAAAAGGTAAAAAACAAACATAAACAATATTGAATACATAAGAAATTAATTTGGATACCAGATTTTTTTCCATTACAATTGATCTGAATGCTACATTTATAAAGAACATTCACACAGAATATTAGAATTTTAGGAGCTATATTTATTGAATAAGAGCAAAAAGTATGATTTCATG
>CALNVZ010003101.1:18464-31650 GCA_940671915.1 Paracentrotus lividus
GATTTCCCCGTGTTTCTCATTCACAGCACCCCCCACCACTCCACCCGTAGTTCCATCAACTATTCACAATATAAACACCCCATGGAAGCTAATATACTAAAAACATCCTCTTTTCGTGAAAGAAGCGGGTCCGTATGGGCCGGAGAGCAAATAACTTGTTAATAAAATTCTCCATTTTTTCGATCTAGATTAGAAACCTCGCATCCTACGAAGTTGCAATAGTCGCTTTCCGTTGAGTCTTGCCCCTGAGCCACGCCGGACTCATTCAAAGACCCCCCCCCCCTCCACCCTAGCTCCCAACAGGATTATTTCAGCATTATTACACCACATGGAGTTTGATATTGAAAACGACTGCTGGTTCTCCGTAAAAGCGGTCCGCTATGGCCGGAGCCAAATAACTTTTAATGAAATATCATTTTTTTCGATTTAGATCTACGAACCTCCTCTACAAGTTCCACATAGTTGCTTTTCGCTGAGGTTGCCTTCGAGCCACCAGTCGAACTCATTTCAACGACCCCCCCTCCACCCTAGTCCCACATTATATTACACATGGAAATATATAAAACGACCCCTGTGTTTCGGAAAAGCGGTCCGCTCATGGCCGCAGAGGCCAAGTACATTTAATCAGACAATATCTATCTTTCTCCGATAGAGATCTAGAACCTCCTCTATCAAGTTCCACCATAGTCGCGCTTTCGGAGAGTTTGCTGCCGCTGCAGCCACAGTGGCGGGACCATGTCAAGCACCCCCCCCGTCCACCCTAGTCCCACATACTATTTCACCAGTACTATTAACGCATGAGTGGAGTTATAATAAAATCGACTCTGTTTCGGATAAAAGACAAAACTGGTGACCGCTATGTGCCGGACAGGCAAATAACTTTTAATGAAATCACTCATTTTGTTCGATCAGATCTAGACACCTCCTCTACAAGTTTCCAATTAGTCGCGCTTTCCGTGGGTTATCCTGCTCCTGAGCCACAGCGGACTCATTCAAAGACCCCCCCGCCACCCTATCCCACATATATTAACATATGGAGTATATTTAAAACGACCTGTTTCGGAAAAAGCGGTCCCCGCTATGGGCCTGAGGCAAATGAGCTTTTAATGGAAATAGTCATTTTTCGATAAGAAGTTAGAACCTCCTCTAACAATTCCCAATAGTCGCTGTTCGTGAGGGTTGTTCGCCTGAGCCACAGCGTGACTCATTCAAAGACCCCCCCCCCTCACGACCCTAAGCTCCCACATATATTCACATAGTATGTACACCATGGACAGTATATAAAAACGACTCTATGTTTCGGAATAAGAGCGTCCGCGTATGGCCGGGGCCAAATAACTTTTAATGGAATTAATCAATTTGTTCGACTAGATTTAGAACCTCCGCCTCTTACCAAGTTCCAGAGTGTGTGGCTGTCTGTCTGCAGTTTTGCCCTGTAGCCACAGCTGGACTTCTTCAAAGACCCCCCCCCCGCCCTCCACTCCTAGTCCACATATAATTACACATGGCAGTATATAGAACATCGACCCTGTTTCGTGAAAACTGGGTCCGCTTATGCGGAGCGCAAAAAACTTTTAATGAAACATAATCATCTTTTTCGCATAGCATTTAAGCAATCCTCCTCTACAGTATCCAACAAATAGACCGACTTTGGTGAGTTTGCCCTGCATGCACATCTCGGACTCATTCAAAGACCCCACCCCTCCAACCCATAGTCCCACATATAATTCACCAGTATATATTACACATGAGTGAGGTATAAGAACGACTCTGGTTTCGGAAAAGCGTCCGTATGAGCCGGAGGCAAATAACTTTTAATGAATATCATTTTTTCGACTGTATATTTAGAACCTCCTCTAAACAAGTTCGACATAGCTTGCTTTCCGTCGGAAGGGTTTCGTTGCCATGAGCCACAGCGGACTCATTGCAAAGAACCCCCTCCTCCCCCCCCCCTCCACCCTATTCCCACAATAATTACACATGGAAATATATAAAACACGACCCTGTTTCAGGAAAACCCGGTCCGCTGATGGCCGGAGGCAGATAACTTTAACTGAATATCATTTTTTCGACTTACGATTAGAAACCTCCTCTACAAGTTCCATAGTCGCTTTCGTCTGATGGTTTTTGCCCTCTGCAGCACACGCGTGACTCATTCAAAGAACCCCCCACCCCCCCCTCCACCCTAAGTCCACATTATATTCACATTATCTACACATGAGTCAGTATAATAAAACGACTCCTGTTTCGGCAAAAGCGCGTGTTCCTGCTGTGGATGGCCGGAGGCAAAAACTTTTAGATGAAAATACTCATTTTTTCGATTAGATTTTAGAACCTCCTCACAAGTCGTCCAAATAGTTGCTTTCGTGAGGTTTTGCCCTGAGCCACAGCGGACCTCATTCCAAAAGACTCCCCCCTCCACGCCCTAGAGTCCACATATATTCACACTATATTACACATAGAGTATATAAAACGATCTGTTTCGGAGAAAAAAGCCCCGGTCTCTCCGCTAAATCGCCGGAGGCAAATAACTTTAATTGAAATATCATTTTTCCGTTAGATCTAGAACCTCACTACAAGTTCCCACATAAGTTGCTTTCCGTGAGGTTTTGCCACTGAGCCACAGCGACCTCATTCAAAGACCCCCCCCCTCCGCTTCCACCCTAGTCCCACATCGTATTCACATATATTACCACATGCTAAGTATATCTAAAACAGACTCTTGTTTTCCGGAAAAGCCGCCGTCCGCTATGGCCGCGACCCGGTCAAATTAACTTCTTAAATTGTGAAATTCATTCTTTTCGAGTAGTATTTAGAACCTCCTCTACAAAGTCCTTCCCACCATAGTCGCTCTTTCGTGAGGTTTTTGCCCTTAGCCACAGCGGACTACATTCAAAGAACCCCCCTCCCCTCCACCCTCAGTCCCCAAGATCAAATACTTACACTATAGAGTACTAATAAAACGACTCTGTTTCCGGAAAAGCCGTCCGCTAATGGCGGAGGCAGGAGATAACTTTTGAGATGAGAGATAGATTGTTTTCGAGCAGAGTAGAACCTCGCGCTGACGAAGTGCCACGTACGGTCTCGGCTTGCGTGAGGGTTGCCGGCTGGAAGCCCAAGGAGCTCTTCAAGAGATCCCCCCCGCGCGCTCCTCGCACGCGCTGCTCGCCACATACTCAGTCATCCATATATTACACATGAGAGTATATAAAAACAGAGGCTCCGGTTTTTCGAGAAAAAGCGAAAGCGGTCACGCGATATCGGCCGGAGGCCAAATAACCTTTTTAATGAAACTAACATTTCTTTTCCGCGATAACTTAAACCTCCTCTACAAATTCCACATCAGTCGCCTTTCGTGACGGTTTTGCCCTGAGCCACAGGCGACTCATCAAAGGACCCCCCCCCCTCCACCCTAGGTCCCACATAATATTACATATGGAGTATATAACAACGGGACGTCGTGTTCGAACACAAGCGGTCGCCGCTATGGCGGAGGCAAATAACTTTTAACTGAAATATCATTTTTTCGAGTAGATGGTAAGCACAACCTCCTCTACAAGTTCCACCACGTAGTCGCTTTTCGTGACGTTTTGCCCTGAGCCACAGCGGAACTCATTTCAAAGACCCCCCCCCTCCACCCCTAGTCCCACATATACTTCACATTATATTACACATGGAGAGTATATAAACGACTCTGTTTCGAAAAAAGCCGGTCCCGCTAATGGGCCCGGAGGCAATAACTTTTAATGAAATGATCATTTATCCGACTAGATTGAAGAACCTCCTCTACAAGTTCCACAATTGCTTTCGTTGAACTGTTGTTCCTGGAGCGAGAGCGACCGTTACTTAAACAACAATGACCGTCATCTTCTTCGGTACGGCTCACAGCGTAGCCGGTCTGGTGCAATTCTCTTGTAGATCTTTCATACGGCGTGCCGACCCGCATAGTTCAACCCGAAAAGCCGGTAACCAACTAACGTCCCTTTGACCCTACTAACTAATCCTATTTGTGAACTTTATTATGGATTCCTAATCCTTTATGTTCGAATTCTTTGCCCAACGCTATTGTCCCATCTAAATTTCTTTTTCTAACCCGCGGTACCACTATAAACCGGCTACTGTGACACTTACTTGTAAACTTCGGACAAGTTTAAGGTTGCGTGTGGCTGTTAGTGTCACCGATAGAAAATACAGGATCTAGTGCTATTATGATTAACAAAACAACTTTGCTAAACTTATTTTGTCTTAATGATTTATCAATTAAAAGGTGTAAAAGTCTCACATAAACAGTTTAAGCGTTAAAAAAAGGCTATAAAGCTGTTTTCTTCAACATTCAGGTCTATAAGGGGCTGTATTTTCCTATATTAAGGGCAATTTTCCAAAATTAAATCAATTTTATTTTCATTTATTTTTAAAATAAAGAGTATTTCCTACTTAGAAGAAATATGGCACTTTTGGGGGTTTTAATTAAGATTAACGCAATATAAGAGGATTTGAATGTTACCCCCCCCCCCCCGGTGGTATTTCTAATTTGTGAATGTTGTTGTGATTTTATATGATGCATTTCACATTAAAACTGATTAGGAATTTGGCTGCATTGCATTTCAAATCAAAATTTTTGAAGAAGAATAACCATCTTTATTTGATTATAAAATACATTTAGACGAAAAAAAAAATATATTGAGAATATGGCCGCTATTCTGTTCCTTTAACCCTATTTTATTGTGATTTTATTTTCTATGTCATAACTTTCAGAAAATGTAAAGAAGCTTTAGGTTTTTTCTCTATCTGACGAATATGGAGGATTTAAGGACGTTACGTTTTTTATTTTTTTATATTTCTTTAAATGTTTTCGTTATTGCCCAATTGACGTACGCGCGGATTTCGAATTCGATGAACGCTGTGCGGTCATTATGGTTGGCTGAAATGAAAAAAAAAAAAAAAAAGATAGAAACTTAAGACGTGTCTGAATGAAATCAGAAAATTTCCGAAGTTTTTTAACTTGATATAAGGCGTGCGCGCAAAAGTGCGCGCAGGCGCTTACGCGCGGAAATTTTATTTGCTTGAATGGCCTGGAAACATGCATTGTATGATTATGGGGGGTGTTAGGATATTTTTAGATTTTGACGCACCAGTTTGAGGTATGTTTTCAACCTGTTCAAAGTATTTATTCAATAGGTTGTCGATTTTTTTTGTTTAGGAACATGGTGGTCTTTTAATTTGAGACCAGTCACGCTCATTTTGGCGACATTATGAGGCCAACGTTATGACTTCATTAACAGATTTTTTTTTTTTTATTTGCATTGATGAGTGTATCACTTCTGAGAAAACTTGGGGGTTGCCGTTCCCTGAAGAATTATTAAGGATGTTTTTTGGCAAAAAATGGTATCCTTTTTGGCAAAATTGAAATTCGCGAGACGTAATTCACTTGACAGAACGCCATTCGTTATAAAGTTAAACATAATGATTATGGTGTCATTGTCGTGGAATGATTTTAAAAGCGCAAATTTCGTGTGCACGTTTTTTCTTGAATGCTTAAATGACCCTGAACGTACTCTAATTGAGCATAAGTGATTGTGGAACATTTTGAATTTTTTGCGCGCGCGTAATTTTATTTTATGCGTGCTCGTCGCGCGCGAAACATGACCCAGAGATGCCGCTTCAATTGGAAAGTTTATGTGTACTAAATATATGATTTAAGTTGTTCATTATGAAGTTATGATTGATAAAGTGATTTACAAATGGCGTGCTGGATTACGCACGTGATTGAGATTGACTAAAATTTAAGTTACTGTGAGACTTTGGATTGATTCTATCATTGGTGAAATTTGAAATGCTTTAATGCATTTTTTGTTATATTGTCCACAAAGAAGTGTACAGAAAAAAAATAAAAAAATAACAGGGACAAGAAAGAAGATTCTGACATAACAAGAGGTGATATGTTATTGTTACCTCCCACCTAATAATATATTAATAATGTATAATAAATATAATAATAATAATAATAATATATAATAATTAATAAATAATAATAAATGTAATGATAATGAAATGATAATAATAATAATAATTATCATAATAATAATTAATAATAATATAAAAATTATAGTATATTATAATATAACAATACATATCATATAATATAATTAATAATAAATAATAATAAATAATCCAATAAAACTAAGTTTATAATTGTTAATGCACATTATAGATGGTAGCACTGTATATGGAAATGAAAGCTATTTCAATTATGATAAGTAGGTACTGTATATAAATGAAACCTGAGTCACGTGGGCACAAACTGGACTCGAAACTCGGGGTCTCGAGAATGCAAGTATGTGCGCTACTGATAGACTGGAAACTCTCCCTATGGGGATTTACACGTTGAACGAAAAGTGGATTTTTCACTCCAATACGGCAGTTAAATTACAGGATGTTCCGTCCTCCTAATTAAAACAAAAATGGACATGTTATTGGTAGAGGACTTCTTTGCCTACAAAACTAATTCAAGGTCATAGTATAGTGTTTTGGGGGAGATAAGGATTTTTTGGTTTTGCTTCCAGAGCAGACAATAAATTGAATGAATACCTCAATTAACTCCGTGCCAAAAAGGATTTGGGTATAATCCCACTCAACACCTGGAATTTAGCAACAAACTGGTGTAAATATATCAATTGCGTCCCAAATCGATAGGGATTCTCCAGGCCCAATGCCAGCTACGCGGTTTGTGTGCAAGCATGTGCTATTCCCTACACAGGGACTGTACACACAGCTTCCACTCACGTCTTACATCAGCTGCTGGTTGGCATGCCCAGAGTTCTTGGGGTGAGAATGGAGGAGTATTGGCTACTTTTGAAATCTCCGTGCTCATGCAAATTTTACATATCATGGAAAGAACTGCATGGAACATTATTATATCTTTGCCAATATCTGTTTATGTTCTTTAGAACATATGAGGACAGTTTGAGCAGGTTTTTCAAAAAATCTAGTGTTTTCTACTACATATACTTGGGGCTTGAGATCACAGAGAAATTAAGAACTATGACGGAGGGATCGTATTGAGAGATGGCATTGCAGGTTTTCAATTTCAAAGAAAAAGTCTCCCTATTAAATAGGATGGACCGTAAAGTCCGCAAAATGACATTACCCTTTAAACTTGGTTAATTTTGTCCATCTTGCGTGGTCCAAATTAAATTTTTGACTCACTTGTCATGTGGAAGTTGTCAGAGCTACAACATTTCAAAATTCGAAGAAACAATGGATATATTTTACTAAGCAGGGTTTACACTACATTTTAGTAAAATTATGACATCTTTCTTTTAAAAATGAAAATTTTGAGTTTCCTGAGTTTATGTATGTTTGACTAATTGCCCCTAATTTTATTCATGGAATAAATGGTCATTTCTTTAAGATCTTCAGGAAAATATGAGAAAACAGGGGGTTTCCGTGTTCTCTGACGAGCTATTTCAGGGGATTTTTTTTTTTTAAAAATATTGAAAAGGGGCTTGTTTTTGCAGTCTACTACGTGATTTTGTCCTCAATAGCGAGCGCGCGGACTTTTAAGATTTGACGCGGGTACTGTAGACCTTATGGTTTACTCATATTTGATTTAATTGGATGAAAGTGACAGAGAAGCCTCCGATAGCAAATCAAGTAAAATCGGAGTTTTTACGTTTATCTACGACTGTGCACGCGCAAAAGACGCTGAATTTTTTTAATTGATTAAACGTACTCTAATTTCGCTACGATTAAGTGTTTTGAGCATTTTTTAATTTTTGACGAACGCGTTACGCGCACGCCATGACCCCTAGGTGGATCTACGATTTATACATAGTGAAGGGTACATGTAAAGTTCATGTGTATTGAACATGATCGATTTATGACAATTAATTTTTACGTTATGATTGTCTAATGTGATTGTACGAAATAGCGTGGCATGGGACGGCCACGTGACTTGATTGTGCAAAACCCTTATTGTGCCGAAATTCATGATATCGTCATTGGTAAAATTTGAATTAAAAATTTTTCATTTTGCCTCGTTTTTTTTTTTCCAAAGGTTTCGGGGGGTTGGGCCACCCAAAAAAAAAAAACCACAGATCTTTTGTAAAACAGGGGAAAAAAAAAGGGGGAAAGAGGGGGAGATTCTGACGCAAAGGTGGTAGGCACATACAAAATATCCACTAAAGTATTGTTAATGATAATATATGATTAATAATTTTGTTACAAATATGAAGTACGTACTTATGTTTTACTTTATTGTGAATGTACTACGCTCAGTAAGAAAATGGATTGGAGCTAATATGAGCTTATTCCATTCCTTGGCTCACTTTACCAATGCAACTTTATATTGAATACTGTATATGTACATGAATATTTTGCAATATATGGTTAATAAATAATCATCACTAACAATGATATACATAGAACAATAATTCCCAATACAGTTATTTCGGCCTGCATATGCAAATAATGTTCGATCTCTCATTTCTATTGTGATTTGTTTCAATATGATGGTTTGCAGTAATTATCTTGAGATTGTGCAGCTTTGGGACATGTTATGTATTTAGATAGTATGTTTTTGCAGGGTCTTCAGTAGACGGACCAGCTTCGTTATACAATTAAATCTCGGTCTGTGTCAAAACATAATAGACGCTATTGTCCCAGGCAATTGGGACGCATTTCTCAACAGATTGCTTCTTAGATCCGCTTCCTGTATCTAATATGTAACCGGGGCATCTCCAGTATCAAAGAATTGCTTATTTAGAGACACCTGTAAAAAAATATTTGCATTTTTACAGCAAATTGCTAGTGTTCAGGCAGGTCGCCATAATGTAATTAAAAACAGTTTGTTGTACATTCTCCTCTAAGAATATGAGAAGCAGGGAAAGGGAAAAAATCTTGAGTTGCTTAGCGTAATATTTTGGTTAAACTGAACAAATGATGTTAATTTGTATTTCTCTCATGAAATTTGAGGAGAAATACAACAAAGCTGGTTTTTTTTTAATTACATTTTTTTATGGCGGGGCTCTGCTGACGCGATTTTGCTTTAAAAACTACAATATTTTTTACAGTGCAGTAACTTAGCCAGTCGCAGTCAGACTCAAGCCTAAGATTCGGGAATACATATTTTTTAATAAATTTTAGCTTGCACAGTGTTTTTTTTTTTTTAAGTATGCATGTATGTTCGTACTATAGGCCTAAATACAATTATAAACCGTTTGAATAATGGTTAACTTAATTATTTTTTTTCAGTGATACATCTTTGTTTAGTAATAGAACTACTACGACGCGAGGGATATTACGAGTCCAACTATCCAACGACTACGATTTGGTCCGCCTCGAATGCTACTCTATCTCAAGATCCGAACTGCCAGGATGAGATCTTAACCTTGAGGTCTTTGTAACGAATATTTAGAGATAGTCTCATCGTTAGGGAGCAGGTCCATTAATCTACGAGTATTCTTCCTTCTCCAGCCGAACGTAAGACGTCTACGAATTTCAATGAACCTGACCGGTTTAGCACTCGAGACAGGACATTAACTTTTCCCACCAACCAGATCTCTCTGTACTCAATACGGATAGAAATGTACACTCATGTTACATCTCATTACGTATACTGCCGGTTAGAATTCTGTTTCTATTTTTCAAAGACGCATTTTGTTAACTATATCATTTTGATTTCATGCACCATTAATTTAGTCATTTAATATACGTCAGTTTTTCACCGTGTTCCTTCAGAAAGTACCACCGTAATTTTCATTCCTCTTTTGTCTCCTCATATTTTTTTTTGTACATGGTCAACCGGCATTGAAATTTAAAAAGATCATTATTTTCCCTATTTGTCTTTACTATCCATGTATATTATTATAGTAAATTTAATCACGTTTCTCATAATTTTTAGAGTTATGGCCCAAATTCTGTAGCGTAAAAGTTAACACTGGGCTTAAGTAAACCTTAGGTTAACTAACCCACACTTACCCACACCCCCTGTTTAAATCTATTTTGTTTCTGACTAGCTATTTTAAAAACCCAAGTTTTTACGGTTTCACAGCGGTAAATATTTCCCCATGACTCGTGGTTATTTTAGATTCGAAACGTTAGAGAGAAAAGGGTGAAAATTGGGCTAACTAATGTCTAGTAGTAATTAAAGAACAATTTACTATCATTCTCACTGTTGTCTCAAAACATAGGCATAGCCAGCTCGATTTTCATAAAAAAAATATAGCGCCCTCTCGCGGACACGTTGGATAGATTGATGAGGCAGAGTAATGGTTCTACATTCACCTCGTCATATAGTTCAAAACAACTGCTAGATCTTTCCATTTGTGCAAGAGTGTCCAAGTCTTGCTTTCCTGGGAATCGGTGTCAAAAATCAAAAATTAATACATTTTCGTCAATCTGGCGTTTGAATTAGTATTTTGTCTTGGGTTGCCGCACTCACATTTTTGGGTCTTTCGAAGTAATAGGTGTGTAACCTCTTATTAAGGGCAATTTTCCAAAATTAAGTCAATTTATTTTTCATTTATTTTTCAAATAAGAGTATTCCTACTTAGAGAAGAATATGGCACTTTTGGTTTAATTAAGATTAACGCATATAAGAGGATTTAATGTTACCCCCCCCCCGTATCGCTCTAAATTATAGGCAATGTCCTCTACGCGGTACTAGTGTTGAACGCGGGGGGGGGGGGGGGTAGCCGAACTTTCGGGAGGGGCCGAACCGAACGGAGAAGCGAAGACTGAGGGGTGAACATGGACACATAGATAACACAGATAGATTGTTGTTTCCTGCTTATTTTCAAGTTTGCTGAAAAATAAGGCCTTCAGCCCCCCCCCCCCCCCACCACTGCTTTATCGCGGCTCTAATGACGAATTGTGTTTTGTTCATAATCTAGCTGCCAACCTAAAGACGCAAGGGATATTAAAATATAAACGGATGGATGACAAAAACTTAAATGACCATTTTATTAACTAGAGTGTGTGGGAGAGGAGAGAGAGAGAGAGGGGGGCTGGGTAAGAGACGGTAAAACTGAAAAGAACGAAAAAGGACAGTAAGAGAGAAGTTTGCTTTTGGTGGGGGGGGGGGGGTGTGCGAGGAAGAGACAGACTTAACATTCCCGATCTTTATTTCAGCCGAATCGGTTAATTATGTAAATCATAAATTTTTTGTTTGCGGAGTGTCCAGGCTCTCATCTGGACGCTAAAACCGTCTAAGAAAGGGGCCGGGAGCGAGGAGGAGGGGGGGGGTAGACGAGATGAGATCAAGGCTATTTAATTGCGCTTCATCCAAAACTAAGGGCCAGGCGTCGGGGGGGGGGGGTGAGAATGAACACGGGAAAACCATTATGATTAACAAAACAACTTTGCTAAACTTATTTTTCTTAATATTTATCATTAAAAGGTGTAAAAGTCTCACATAAACAGTTTAAGTCGTTTAAAAAAGGCTATAAGCTGTTTTCTTCAACATTCAGGTCTATTAGGGGCTGTATTTTCTATATTAAGGGCAATTTTCCAAAATTAAATCAATTTTATTTTCATTTATTTTTTAAAATAAAGAGTATTTCCTACTTGAGAAGAAATATGGCACAGTTTTTTTTAATTAAGATTAACGCAATATAGAGGATTTAATGTTACCCCCCCCCCGATATATCCGTCTAATATTACTAGGCAAATGTGCTCTACGCGTAACTAGTGTGAACGCGTGGGGGGGGGGGTAAGCCGAACTTTCGGGCGGAGGAGCCGAACCGAACGAGAAGCGAAGACTGAGGGGGTGAAATGGACACATAGATATCACAGACTAGATGGATGATTTCTGCTTTTTCAAGTTTCTTAGAGGGGGGGGGAGGGGGGGTAAGAGACCGGTTAAAAACCATGTAAAGAACGAAAAGGACCGTAAAGAGAGAAGTTTTGCTTTTGGTGTGGGGGGGGAGATGTGTGCGATGGACAGAGGACAGACTTATATCCACGATTCTTTATTTCAGCCCGAATCGAGTTAATTATGTAACATCTAAATTTTTTGTTTGCGGGGTGTCCAGGGCCTCTCATCTGGACGTACAAAACGTCTTAAGAAGGGGCGAGGAGAGCGGGAGAGGGGGGGGTGACGAAGATGAAGATCAAGGCCTATTTAATTGCGCTTCATCACCAACCTAAGGCCAGGCGTCGGGGGGGGGGTGAGAATGAAACACGGAGGAAACCATTATGATTAACAAACAACTTTGCTAAACTTATTTTTTTAATATTTATCAATTAAAAGGTGAAAAGTCTCACATAAACAGTTTAACGTTCAAAAAAGGCTATAAAGCTGTTTCTTCAACATTTCGGTCATAAGGGGCTGTTTTCTACTATTAAGGGCAATTTTCCAAAATTAAGTCAATTTTATTTTCATTTATTTTCAAAATAAAGAGTATTTCCTACTAGAAAGAATATGCACTTTTTGTTTTATTAAGATTAACCAATATAGAGGATTTAATGTTCCCCCCCCCCCGATATACGCTCTTAATATGGCAAGTCCTCTACGCGGTACTGCGTGACGCGGGGGGGGGGGAGGTGAGCCGAACTTTGGGGGGGCCGAACCGAACGGAAAGCGAGACTGAGGGTGAACATGGAACATAGATATCACAATAGATGGTTGTTTCCTGCTTATTTTTCAAGTTTGCTGAACAAATAAGGCCTTCAGCCCCCCCACCAACGCTTATCGCGGCTCTAATGACGAATTGGTGTTTTGTTATAATCTAGCTGTCCAACCTAAAGACGCAAGGGATATTAAATAATAAACGGTGGATGACAAAACTAAAATTGAACATTTTATTAACTAGAGTGGTGTAAGAGAGAGAGAGAGAGAGAGAGAGAGAGGGGGGGGGGCGGTAAGAGACGGGTAAAAACTGAAAGAACGAAAAAAGGACAGTAATGAGAATTGTGCTTTTGCGGGGGGGGGGGGTGTGCGGAGGAACCGAGCAGACTTAACATTCCGATCTTTATTTCAGCCCGAATCGTGGTTAATATGTAACATCTAATTTTTGTTTGCGGAGTGTCCAGGGCCTCTCATCTGGAGCTTAAACCGTCTAAGAAAGGGCCGGAGCGGAAGGGAGGGGGGGGGTAGAGAGAATGAAGATCAAGGCCTATTTAAATTGCGCTTCATCACAACTAAGGGCCAGGCGTCGGGGGGGGGGGTGAGAATGAAACACGGAGA
>CALNVZ010003101.1:56814-66838 GCA_940671915.1 Paracentrotus lividus
TAATCTAGTTGTTAGTGTTATCAGACGATGTATATCATCAGAACATTCCAAATATCATTATAAAAACAGGCAAACAAACAAACAAAAAGGTATAGGACTCACCCAAAGCTAACCGTTCCGCTCACAGAGTGTAACGCTATGGTTCCGCTATACATGTACGTACGTACGCGTAGAACATACCCCGTGTGCAGTCTCGATGTCTGTACTCGTGATCCGAGTAGGCGTACCGGGCGCAACATGTAAAAGTACCGCATAGCCAGTAAAATTACTCTCAAAGACTTTCACGAGACTTGAGACGTACGAAGACGTGTCGTAGTTTACTCATCTAGTGAATTACAGGCTATATAGAATTTCTCAGCAATTCTCACTTTACTCGATTGTTAGTGTTTTCACCCGATCATCCACCAAGCCGTACCAAGTTGAAGAGAAACTCACTTGCACAATTGTTTTACGTAATTGAACATGTAAAGTTACTAAGGGATACTCAAGAAAAAAAATTTATTGAGTATATATATATACTCAATAATTTTTTTTCTTCTTGGGTATCCCTTAGTAACTTTACATGTTCTGGAAGAGCGGGTGTGTACTTTTAACAGAAACACAGATTCTGAAGTAAAAATACGTGATATACGAATAAAAGCACTCGCCTCCAAGAGTAACAAACGGGTTTTACTCATGGAAACTAGTTCTTATTTTTTTGTGTGTACTGATGATAAGATGAACAACGATAATGAAGAGGACAGGTGAACAATGATGACACGAGGTGAATGATGAAAGTATGAACAGTTGGGCCTTTACTGGATTTGGATGGAAAAGAAAAAAATATGGGATACGCAATGATGAATTATTATTTTTTGTTTTAAAGGCGAATGTGCCTTATTTCAATTTTTGGAAGAAAAGAAATAATCATAAAAGTAACACCCCAAAAAATAAAAGCTTTTGTATCAAACCAAGATGAATGATAATGCTCAAATGCAAGTTAAGGCAAAGACAGCGAAATAGCATCTGAAAATTTATTTCAAATTTTATTTCCCCCCCCCCCCGACGGACTATCAATCCCAGTAATCCAGTGCACCATGAGGTCCCATCAATGATATATATATATATATATATATATATATATATATATATATGTGTGTTATGAATAAAAAGTCTAGGACAAGCTTGGACGTTGCTGGACTTTGAATCTTTAATCAAGCTTTCGGCTTATGCCTTCATCAGGATCTCTGAACAGAAAATCATAACAAACAAGAACAAAAACCATAATAAATAAAAGTAAATCATACAAACAAAATCAGGCACCAACATCTTATCTTATATATTGTATAAAAAAAGTAAAGAAAATAAATAATATGTACAAGCATTTGTTTACCTTATTAGGCCGTGGAGAGTTGTTACGTGTTTGTGTTTATTACGTTGTATTGAAATATAGAGGGCGTGTAATCAAGTGTGAATTTCGGAGTTGTTCTGCCGTGACCAAGAGAAAGAGAGTGAGAGAGAAAGAGAGAGAGGGAGAGGGGGAGAGAGAGAGGGGGGGGGGGGAGGAGAAGAAAATATAACAAAAGTTTGTAAATAATACCGTTACAAATTAAGTTCATCTATATATTATTACTTCTAAACATATACCATTGAAGATATATGCAAAATAATATATGACGAGGTACGTAATGGTTTTTTATTCTTTCATGCACCACGCATTTCACAGATCGAAATCTTGTGCACTTTGAGAACGGGTTTGCAACGCATTTTTTGCAATTGTTTTCTTTTATTTACCAATTACGCAGTCATAAGGATTATTTTGCAATAGCGTTACAAATTAAGTTCATCTATATTATTATTAGTTCTAAACATATACCAAGATATATGCAAAATAATATATGACGAGGTGCGTAATGGTTTTTTATTCTTTCATGCACCACGCATTTCACAGATCGAAATCTTGTGCACTTTGAGAACGGGTTTGCAACGCATTTTTTACAATTGTTTTCTTTTATTTACCAATTACGCAGTCATAAGGATTATTTTTACAATAATGTACATTATCAGTAGCACTAGTGATATTATTAATTGTTATGTCAGTACATAGAAATCATATGAGAAGTGATATTAAACTCCATACATATCAGCGCGGATGATTAATTAAGAAGAATGTTTTACACCACAATATAATACAATTATGTCAAAATGATATGCAGTGCTAATACACTGTGTTACTAAATCTTCACCTACAATGAATGTAACGAATTACGCGAACGTGATGATGCTTCTTATTAGAAGTATCAATATATATCATCACTTGTAATCAACCAAAAGTTAACAACATGTATAATTAAGACGTTTAACAACGATCGAGGGTATTGGGGGCTTTGAAGTTTAAGAAGTATCGCAGATGTTTACATTACTGGTCGACATTAATTCCATTTGGGTGGAGTGTTTTCAGTTTAGATATCCAAAAGGATTCCCTGTGAAGAATTGTGTCCCTTGATTTTTACTGTGAATTATTCTATTCCTGTGATGTTTACATTTTTCTAGTGAGGTGTGATGGGGACTGGTTGAAATGGACAGTTGTAGGCGTTACGTAATTTTGTTGTTGTGTGGCAGCAGTGGAGAGAGTTTCTTATTTTCAGATCTTTGTATTGTTGAAGCGGGTTAAAGTGTGGTTTCCGTCTTACCAACATATTGCTTGCCACATTGAGTGCAAGTGATGAGGTATATTACCCAGCTGGATTTGCATGTGGTATGGGAGTTATTCGGTATTCCTGATTGGTGACTGTGCTTCTGAAGCTTGAGTGTTGTTGTGTGTTTGTGTAAGATGCATCTCTGTGACGGCATTGTATGATTTACTTTTATTTATATCAGGGGCCGCGGAGCTCGGGGGGCGAGGGTGGGGGGTTGCCAGCCCCCCCCCCCCCCCACTTTTTTCAGCCAACGGTTGTAAAAAACGCAAAAATACCATTACATTTGGTGATTTTAGCCTGTTTCAGCCCCCCCCCCCACTTTCGGCCTCAGCCCCTCCACCTTTCAAAACTGCTCGCCCGCCCTGATTATGGTTTTGGTTGTTATGACGTTCAGAGTATCCTGATGAAGGCATAAGCCGAAAGCTTGAATTAAGATTCAAAGTCCAGCAACGTCCAGCTGTCCTAGACTTTTATTTCATAAACCATTAATATCATCTGGACAAAACGTACGTCATGTCCAAATAGTGGTCTATTTTTTTTTCAATGGGAATTATAATATATATATATATATATATATATATATATATATATATATATATATAATATATATATTATTAATATATATGGTCGAGAAATGAATGCAGACAGATGACTGCGAATGTAGCTCTCAAATTCCTTTATTCACAAGCTTTCGGCCCGTATCTGGCCTTCGTCACCGCTTACAAAATTACAGACGAACAAAGTTGACAAAAATTGAGTGCACGTTGACAGCCAAAATCTGTCTATATGAACAAAATTATATACAGATAGTTTTTTATATAATCTGTCATAGATAAATGATAAGGTATATAATGATATAATATGCGATTACCCAATTCACGTTCCATAACACTATTATGGACGAGGACGAGGAGAGAAGAGGCAGAGAGAGAAAGAAGAGCGCGGGGAGAGGCAGGGGGGGGAGTAGAGAGAGGAGAGAGTAGTGGACAGAGAGAGAAAAAAGAAAAGAAAAGTGGCAAGAGTAACAATGAGAGGGAAAGATCGAGATACGAGCATGTGTTATGTACAGTAATAGCATATAATAATGTCATACCCGAAAAGAGAGATAATTATTATTTACCGGTTGTTTTTAGTTCATCTGATAGGGCCGAAAGCTTGTGAAATAAGGAATTTGAGAGCTACGTTTCGAGTTCATCTGTCTCATTCATTTCGCCTATACTAAATAAAAGATGGTTCACTGATCATAGCACGTTATTCAAGGGGCCCGTTTTCACTATATATATATATATTTATATATATATAATATTACTATATATATATATATATATATGTATATTTTTTAATGTATGTTTGAGAAATGAGACTACGTTGTGTGATCTCAGCAATAGAAACAAATAAACAGGATAAACAAAGTCTAATTATCTGATTAAACTAGACTATGTTGCACAAAATCATTCCCTAGGACCCCCTAACTATTATTTCCCTCTCAATCACTTTCTCCAGTATTTTAATTAGACCTAACCACAAGGAGAGGAAAGGGAATATGTATGTGAGGGCTTGTCATCTTGTTTTTACAGACGAAATATCTCACAGTCTCATCTCTTCTCTGATGTCTTTCTTATTTATTTCCTTTATTTCCCTCCTTGTCTAGTGCTCCATCCTGCTAGGGCTTGTCTTTCCCCCGTAGGTAGCTTTAAAGGTATCTGTCCCCTGGAAAGATCAAGACTTCACCGACGTTGATTTAGCAATACTTCAACGGGACAGATGCAACCCCGCACTGCGGTACGGGCGCAGGATCGGAGCCCATGACCCTCCTCTCACCCCCCCCCCCTTTTTTTTTCCCTTCTTCTTTTCCATTTCGTTTAGTCGAAGCAGGGTGGCAGGTTTTATGTATGTATTTTTCTTTCATCCCTCCTTTGAAAAACAATACTCTCCTTAATTAGAACCTTGTATAGATCAAGGTTTTTCTAATCCCCCTTAAGTAAATTATGGATAGACGTTTGGATCTACAGTTTAAAAAGAATTTATTTTCTTTCTCCTTTGATTCTTCGGAAAGAAAAAAAAAAAAAACTGGGGAAGAAAGAAAAAATGAATAAGGGAAGGAAGAAGCAAGAAATGGAAGGAACAAATAAATATGTGTTTTTTCTTCTTTCATTTTCTTTAAAAACAATGGTAAGGCTACTCTCACGTTTCTTAACATCCTTCAATAGCTTAAGAATAGACGTTTGGGTCCAGAGTTTAAATAAAAAATGTTTACTTTCTCCTTTAATTCTTCGGAATAGAAAGAGAAAGAAAAAAAGTAAGAAATCGAAGGAATAAGGGAAAAAGAAGGGAAAAAAATGTAATAAACATTCATATAATGATTATTAACATCGTAAATTTAAAAAATCAAAACAGTCAAGAAGATGAAAAATAATATAGAAGTAAAATGATAACAGTTAGTAATTACTTTCATCCTAAAACTTCATAAAAACCTAACAAAGTGGTACTGGCCAAAAGAATTCGCTATAATTATGTTGTCTCACAGGCTTATTAGTTTTTGGTATATGTACATATTTATTCTCTTTTCATTTTTGTTGTTCACTTTTTTGTTATGGCTAAAAGAGAAAAAAAAAGAAAGAAAGAAAAAGAAAACGAAGGAGAAAAAAAAAAAAAAAAAAAAAAAAAAAAAAAAAAAAAAAAAAAAAAAAAAAAAAAAAAAAAAAAAAAAAAAAAAAAAAAAAAAAAAAAAAAAAAGAGGAGTAAAATGTAACCTATGCTCAAGGCCTATTTATTTAATTTACAAGAGGCTAATTTGATGTGAGACAATTTTACTTAAATTTTACTTTAATGTAGTAATGGAAATTACTTCTAAAAAAATAAGGAAAAAAAAAAGAGAAAAGAAAAATAAAAATCATTTCCAGATGGGAAAATAATTAAATGACAATTTTGTGGCAAAAATAGTCAATTATGACTGATTGCTAAATAAAACCAAATACTACTACTACTACTACATTCCATCAGTGATATGAATTTTGAACTACAAATTTAAAAAAGGGTCTGTAAAATTAGACTAAACCACACGATATAGAGTACACTCAAAATGTAATGATCAAAGTAACACCCCAAAAATATCAACAACAAAAAACAACAAAAAAACAAATATCATACAAAGATGAATAATAATGCTCATTGAAGTTGAGGCAAAGAGAGCATATAATTATAATAATGATTTTTTTTTTCATATTCTTATATTTGCCCATCCCCCCCCCCCCCAAAAAAAAAAAAATGAAAAAAAAAAAAAAAAAAAAAAAAAAGGAACTAAATCTATATTTGCAGTCATTCGAGTATTTTAGGGGCATCAATGATATCTATTTATTATTATTATTATTATTATATTATTTATTATTTTAAATTAGTGTTTGAGAAATTTCATACGATGCTTGATTTCAGCAACTGAAAAACAGAAGGATTAAAAAAAAAAAGGATAAAGAAAGTCTGATTAAACTAGACTACGTTGTGTGATCTCAGCAATAGAAGCAAATTAACTGGATAAACAAAGTCTGAAACTAGATTATGTTGCACAAAATCATTCCATCAGTGATATGAATTTTGAACTACAAATTTAAAAAGGGTCTGTAAAATTAGACTAAACCACACGATATAGAGTACACTCAAAACCCGGTATAGTAATGGAACCAAATACGCCGTGGAACAAAATCCGCATCGCAAAACACGGCAAAAAACGGCGGATATGGTTCCCAAGTGAAACGATATCTGCCGTTTGGAACGATAACCGCCGGCGGATACGGTATCCGCCGCTGATACGCTATCTGCCGCTACAGCTGCATTCAGGTGTCCCGAGAACATTAGTTTACCCGTCGGTCACGCATGATCGAGCCAAGCACGAGAAGCCGAAACGACGGCGATGTTGTCTAAATAATGCAGTTGTCATTTTTAAGACCCACTTCTTGACCCCCGGGAATCTGAAGAACTCGCAGCCAATAATGTTTCGAAATAAATCCTTCATAAAATAAAGTCGGAGCGGGTACAATTACGTTATTAATTATTTAGTTATGGAATGAAAACGTCCTGTTTTAAGTAGCGAAAATATATTATTTATCGGAAGAACTTAAAGTCAATAATGTTTCGAAATAAATCTTTCATGAAATAAAGTCGGAGCGGGTACAATTATACGTAATTAATTATTTAGTTATGGAATGAAAACATCCCGTTTTAAGTTGCGAAAATTATTATTTATCTGAAGAACTTAAAGTCGATAATGTTTCGTAATAAATCCTTCATGAAATAAAGTCGGAGCGGGTACAATTACGTAATTAATTATTTAGTTATGGAATCTTAACTTCCCGTTTTAAGTAGCGAAAATTATTATTTATCGGAAGAACTTAAAGTCGATAATGTTTCGAAATAAATCCTTCATGAAACAAAGTCGGAGCGGGTACAATTATGTAATTAATTATTCAGTTATAGAATAAAAACGTCCCGTTTTAAGTAGCGATTTATCGGAAGAACTTAAAGACGATAATGTTTCGAAATAAAATCCTTCATGTAATAAAGTTGGAGCGGGTACATTTGCGTAATTAATTATTTAGTTATGGAATGAAATCGTCCCGTTTTAAGTAGAGAAAATATATTATCTATCGGAAGAACTTAAAGTTCATGATATTTCGAAATAAATCTTTCATGAAATAAAGTCGGAGCGGGTACAATTACGTAATTAATTATTTGGTCATGGAATCATAACGTCCCGTTTTAAGTAGCGAAAATTATTATTTATCGGAAGAACTTAAAGTCGATAATGTTTCGAAATAAATCCTTCATGAAACAAAGTCGGAGCGGGTACAATTACGTAATTGATTATTTAGTTATGGAATAAAAACGTCCCGTTTTAAGTAGCGAAAATATATTATTTATCGGAAGAACTTAAAGTCGATAATATTTCGAAATAAATCCTTCATGAAATAAAGTTGGAGCGGGTACATTTGCGTAATTAATTATTTGGTTATGGAATGAAATCGTCCCGTTTTAAGTAGCGAAAATATATTATTTATCGGAAGAACTTAAAGTCGATAATATTTCGAAATAAATCTTTCATGAAATAAAGTCGGAGCGGGTACAATTATACGTAAATTATTATTTAGTTATGGAATGAAAACGTCCCGTTTTAAGTTGCGAAAATTATTATTTATCAGGAGAACTTAAAGTCGATAATGTTTCCAAATAAATCCTTCATGAAATAAAGTCGGAGCGGGTACAATTACGTAATTAATTATTTAGTTATGGAATAAAATGTCCTGTTTTAAGTAGCGAAGATTATTATTTATCGGAAGAACTTAAAGACGATAATGTTTCGAAATAAATCCTTCATGAAATAAAGTTGGAGCGGGTACATTTGCGTAATTAATTATTTAGTTATGGAATCATAACGTCCCGTTTTAAGTAGTGAAAATTATTTTTTATCGGAAGAACTTTAAGTCGAAAATGTTACATGTTACATCTAACTCGGTCATTTTCGTGATTTGTGGTAAATGTAAACATAAAAGGGCAGACATTTTGTTCTATCTAACACTGTAAGGCATAGTCATCAAAACCAAATACATGTATAAGACGCGTTATTTTGTAAAGAAAAAAAAAAAAAAAACATTTTGCAAAAGTTCCGCTTTCTTCCTTTCCAGTAGACTCACAATTCAAAGTGCGTAATGCATGTGCAGCACCCTGCACGATTCAATCGATGAGCCTACTGAATAGCACTTGAAAAGAGATCCTGTTTCTTTCAAATTATATCTATAAAATATGGATTAAAGATAATAGCGGCCGGCTTCGCACCTCTGGACAATGGCACCTTTGACTAAGCACCATTCATTAAAAGCGGAGGTGTAAGTTTTGAAATAAAAGCGGGACTTTTAACTTATAATATACCGTACTGCATCTGGAATAATTTACATTTCATTACATCATTATAGTTACAACAAAATAGTTCAAACAAAATATCAGATAATCAACCCTCTCATTATCGTGATAAGTATAATGTAGCGAGAATCGGAAAACGACAGGCTTAATCTCCATGCAACTAATGTTTTATTATATATCTAAAATAATGAATATTATTTTAACCCCTTAACCTTTCTATTTCTCTCTCTTGGTATCGCGGAGACGTCTCCGCAACTGAATTTTTTTCCGCGACGGATGAAACGTTTATTCCGTCTTTATTCTGTCGAGGAGAATTCTCCGAGATGTCTCCACGACAATTTTCAAAATCTGTTTCAAAGCAGTTTCAGAGGGTCGGAGAATGAAACACGGGAGAAAAACCATTATGATTAACAAAACAACTTTGCTAAACTTATTTTTTCTTAATGATTTATCAATTAAAGGTGTAAAAGTCTACATAAACAGTTTAAGCGTTCAAAAAAGTGTAAAGCTGTTTTCTTCAACATTCGGGTCTATTAGGGGCTGTATTTTCCTATATTAAGGGCAATTTTCAAAATTAAGTCAATTTTATTTTCATTTTTGTTTTAGAATAAAGAGTATTTCCTACTTAGAAGAAATATGGCACTTTTTGGGTTTTTAATTAAGATTAACGCAATATAAGAGGATTTGGATTGTTACCCCCCCCCCCCCCGTATACGCTCTTAAATTACAGGCAAATGTCCTGTACGCGGTACTAGTGTTGAACGCGTGGGGGGGGGCGGTAGCCGAACTTTCGGAGAGGGCCGAACGAACGTAAAGCGAGACTGAGGGGGTGAACATGGACACATAGATATCACAGCTATGGTTGATTTCTGCTTATTTTCAAGTTTGCTGAAAAATGAAGGCCTTTAGCCCCCCCCCCCTACAACCGCTTCCATCGCGGCTCTAATGACGAATTGGTGTTTCTGTTGATATGTAGCTGCCAACCAAAAAGACGCAAGGGATATTAAAATAATATTCGGATGGATGACAAAAAAACTTAAATGACCATTTTATTAACTAGAGTGTGTGTGTGTGAGAGAGAGAAGAGAGAGGGGGGGGGCGGGGGGGGGGGGTAAGAGACGGTAAAAACTGAAAGAACGAAAAAGGACAGTAAGAGAGAAGTTTTGCTTTTGCTGGGGGGGGAGGTGTGCAAGGAAAGAGGACAGACTTAATCATTCCCGATCTTTATTCAGCCCGAATCGGTTAATCATGTAAACATCTAGAAATTTTGTTTGCGGGAGTGTCCAGGGACTCTTCATCTCTCATATGGACGCAAAAACCGTCTAAGGAAGGGAGCCGGAGCGGAGAAAGGGGGGGGTAGACGAGATGAAGATCAAGCCTATTTACATTGCGCTTCATTCCGAACTAAGGGCCAGGCGTCGGGGGGGGGTTTGAGA
>CALNVZ010003101.1:67832-100869 GCA_940671915.1 Paracentrotus lividus
GAGAATGAAACACGGGAGAAAAACCATTATGATTAACAAAACAACTTTGCTAAACCTATTTTTTCTTAATGATTTATCAATTAAAAGGTGTAAAAGTCTCACATAAACAGATTAAGATTTCAAAAAGGTTATAAAGCTGTTTTCTTCAACATTCAGGTCTATTAGGGGCTGTATTTTCCTACAGGTTTCACAGCGGTAAATATTTCCCCTTTGACTCGTGTGTTAATTTTAGATTTCGAAACGTTAGAAGAGAAAAGGGTGAAAATTGGGCTAACTAATGTCTAGTAGTAATTTAAAGACAATTTACTCATCTTCTCACTGTTAGTCTCAAAACATAGGCATAGCCAGCTCGATTTGTCATTATTCAAAAAAATATAGCGCCCTCTCGCGGACACTGTTGGATAGGAAGTTGGAGGCAGTAAATTGGCTTCTACATTCACCCACGTCATATAGTTCCAAAACAACTGCCTAGATCTTTCCCATATGTGCAAAAAGTGTCCAAGTCTTGCTTTCCTGGGAATCGGCATCAAAAAATCAAACAAATTAATACATTTTCGTCAATCTGGCGTTTGAAATTAGTTATTTTGTCTGTGGGTTGGCTCGCACTCACATTTTTGGGGTCTTCGAAGTAATTAGGCGTGTGTAACCTATAGGTTTCACAGCGGTAAATATTTCCCCATTGACTCGTGTGTTAATTTTAGATTTTGAAACGTTAGAAGAGAAAAGGGTGAAAATTGGGCTAACTAATGTGTAGTATTTTTGAAATTTTCAAAAATCTCTCACGACCCAAATTATAATGCGCGACTGAGAGGACAATCACGAACCTAAAGACGACAGGCCGCCATCACGTAGAGAACACTCGATCGCCTGTGTCATCGCAAGGATCGTCACAGTGCTCAAGTTCGTATTTTGGTTAATGGTTAAGCTGCGACAAGAGAAGCCAAGCCGCGAGATGCGCGAAGTCGAGGCTATTGTATTATCGGATACAAGCTATTGTTAGTCTAGTGTTTGCGTGGAAGCAAGTCGTTGTCGGTCGTAGCTATCGTAGACAGAGTCTCAGATACGTATATCATCTTCGGTCACCTACGATTTGACACGATTCTGGCAGTTCTAACATGCATAGGTTGTCGCCACAACGATCGCCTTCTGTGGGACAGGCCCTTTACTCAACTGTTGAGGACGAGAGCTAAACTGAAACTATTGATGGCGAGAGCTAACTGAAACTGTTGATGGCGAGAGCTTAACTGAAACTGTTTCACTCTTAAGGAAGTAACAATTAATATATTCGCTTGTAACAAGGGTAACAAAAAGCTTCCAAATATTCTCAGGTGGTGATCTGTCTTATAATTACCCTCAAATAAACTGCTCCTCTTAAGAAGAGAGAAACTGCTTATCTCAAAGTAAACATAAGAATACTAAGGGTGTTTATGCGCAGGGATAATGAGAGAAGGAAGTCTTTGACCAGGTAAACAAACATGAACAAAGACTCTAAAGTAATAGAGGCAGATAAAGAGAGAAGTGTGGCAAAGACATGAGAGAAGCTAAATAGAAGTCTTGAGAAGTAATTAGGAGGGATTTGATGACAGGAAAGTTGAGAAGACAAACAGATAATAAGTAACATTGCTAAAGAGGAAAGACAAAGAGCAAGAAGGAACATCGCTGTTTGTAAAGCAATTAGATCGCAATGAATTTGGAATGGCGCTAGCAAGAACATTCTGTACAAGGATTAGTGCAATAATGATTACATCAATTTAATAAACTACTAAATACACTATTAAAGACTCTAAATACAAAGAAACACATTTCCCACTAATATCTAAGCTAAAATGTGTGACAATACAAGGCAGATGAACGAATCACTGGCATTGATCGCCTACCTCACACCGGGTCAGCCAGGAATATTTCAATCAACACTGCCAGACCAAAATCTATCATCACCAAATACAACCCTACAAGAAAAGGAGAGAAATCCTGTTGAACAAATGAAAATTGAAGGGGAAAAACTTAGTTATTGAATACCTCTCCATGAAAACCTTTCTCACAGGACCATGACTTACACATTTCACAGTTTCTACCGGTGAATCCCATGGGACAATTACATGTGTAGTTGTAGTATTCATCCACACAGGTTCCATTATTTTGACAGGATCCTCGGCAATGCACGAATCGATATCTTAAATGAAAGATCAGAAATAAAAATAAAAGTAAAAGTAATTGCAAGAAACCTAGGTTTCCTTATCACTTATTTTTAAAAATTGCTTAAAAATCATTGAAAATTTTTTCGTATTTTAGAGTTGTTTTTAAAATTTAAGTAAAATTGTTATACAGTGCATCCCAGAAAATAAACGGAGCCGAGATTGATCGATGTTTTATCATAAATTCACCTTGAGCAAAATTCATAAATGACCCATAACAATTATTTAAAGCTTAGAGTCTCAAATCTAAATGACCCATATGTCATGCCTGAGTGAATTGTTTGGCGGGCAGTATATGAAATTTTCTTCAAACTCTAAGTCCATTTCCTGCCCTATTATATGACCCAACCAATAAAAATGTTTTAGAAGTAAGAAAGCTATGTTCACTTGAATAGTACCTGCATTTCATTAATTTCATTCAAGACAGTCATTTGCAGCTAGCTTTATTAACATTGACTACCCAGTTCTTTTTACTGGCAATCATCCATGGATGAATTCTTTTGTTACCTCTGCCTAGTGCGAGGACGGGCAACAGTCAAACAACTTAGTTGAATGAAATTATTGAAATGCAAGTACTATTTAAAATGATCATAAATTTAATATTTCTAAAGCATTTTTATTGGTTGTGGCATGTCAATGAAAGGGGAAAATGATCTTTTTAATATGTAGATTTTAAAGAGAATTTGAAATTTCGCCGCCAAACGACTTTTTGGTTTTCTCCCTTCAAATTGTTCCTGCTCACCTCAAGCGCGAGGGATGGGTCATATAGATTTTTATTAAATGAAAGAAGAGACTCTAAGCTTTAATTGATGGGTCATTTGTAATTTTTCATTAAAGATAAATTATGATAAAACATCGATTAATATCGGTTTCTTTTTTTTCTGGGACGCACTGTATAGGCTTGTTTATTGACAAAACTCATTGGCCCATATTCTGATAGCCTGGATTAGCTTAACCCAGGGTTAAGGGTAGTTTAACTCTAGTTCAACTCCTCAAGTTAACCCTGGGTTAAATTTTAATATTCTGATAGCTAAGTTTAGCTTACCCAGGTTTAAGGGGTAATAAATCATCAAAAACTCAAACTAGCCCAGGGAGTTTAAGCCAGGTTTAATTCCTGGGCGCCATCGTTACTACCCGTTTATAAACATTGCACCTTAAATACAACACAATTAAAGTTAGCTTTTGTGATTAAGGGCGGGGAGGATTATAAAAACAATATAAAAACAAAAATAATCCAGATTGATTACTCTCTCATGTTAAAAATACATCCAATACTCAATAATAAATGTATGCATTACCTGGTAAAAATAAAATAAAAATCTATCAATCAAACAAACCTGCCTAGCCCAGCGCAGTGCTCACGATTGGCAAGGCGCGTATGCATTGTTGCATGAGCTGCGTTGCACTGCTGCGCGATCATGACCTGGGAACTCAGCTGGAGATGAGCTCTACTGAGCATGCGTAATCTATTTAACCCAGGGTTAAATGTAATGTTACACACGCCTAATTACTTCGAAGACCCCAAAAATGTGAGTGCGAGCCAACCCACAGACAAAATAATTCATTTCAAACGCCAGAATGACGAAAATATATAATTTGTTTGATTTTTTGATGCCGATTCCCAGGAAAGCATGACTTGGACACTATTTGCACAGCATGGGAAAGATCTAGGCAGTTGTTTTGGAACTATATGACGTGGGTGAATGTAGAAGCCAATTTACTGCCTCCAACTTCCTATCCAACAGTGTCCGCGAGAGGGCGCTATATTTTTTTGAATAATGGACAAATCGAGCTGGCTATGCCTATGTTTTGAGACTAACAGTGAGAAGATGAGTAAATTGTCTGTAAATTAATACTACACATAGTTAGCCCAATTTTCACCCTTTTCTCTTCTAACGTTTCAAAAATCTAAAATTAACACACGAGTCAATGGGAAATATTTACCGCTGTGAACCTATAGGTTACACACGCCTAATTACTTCGAAGACCCCAAAAATGTGAGTGCGAGCCAACCCACAGACAAATAACTAATTTCAAACGCCAGATTGACGAAAATGTATTAATTTGTTTGATTTTTTGATGCGATTCCCAGGAAAGCAAGACTTGGACACTTTTTGCACATATGGGAAAGATCTAGGCAGTTGTTTGGAACTATATGACGTGGGTGATGTAGAAGCCAATTTACTGCCTCCAACTTCTATCCACAGTGTCGCGAGAGGGCGCTATATTTTTTTGAATAATGACAAATCGAGCTGGCTATGCCTATGTTTTGAGACTAACAGTGAGAAGATGAGTAAATTGTCTTTAAATTACTACTAGACATTAGTTAGCCCAATTTTCACCCTTTTCTCTTCTAACGTTCGAAATTCTAAATACTAACACACGAGTCAAAGGGGAAATATTTACCGCTGTGAAACCTGTAGGAAAAATACAGCCCTAATAGACCTGAATGTTGAAGAAAACAGCTTTATAACCTTTTTGAAATCTTAATCTGTTTATGTGAGACTTTTACACTTTTAATTGATAAATCATTAAGAAAAAATAGGTTTAGCAAAGTTGTTTTGTTAATCATAATGGTTTTTCTCCGTGTTTCATTCTCACCCCCCCCCGACGCCTGGCCCTTAGTTCGGATGAAGCGCAATGTAAATAGGCCTTGATCTTCATCTCGTCTACCCCCCCCCCCTTCTCCGCTCCGGCCCCTTCCTTAGACGGTTTTTAGCGTCCATATGAGAGATGAGAGTCCCTGGACACTCCCGCAAACAAAAATTCTAGATGTTACATGATTAACCGATTCGGGCTGAAATAAAGATCGGGAATGATTAAGTCTTTCCTCTTTCCTTGCACACCTCCCCCCCCCCAGCAAAAGCAAAACTTCTCTCTTACTGTCCTTTTTCGTTCTTTCAGTTTTTACCGTCTCTTACCCCCCCCCCCCCCCCCCCCCCTCTCTCTCTTCTCTCTCACACACACACACATCTTAGTTAATAAAATGGTCATTTAAGTTTTTTTGTCATCCATCCGTATATTATTTTTAATATCCCTTGCGTCTTTTTGGTTGCAGCTACATTATCAACAGAAACACCAATTCGTCATTAGAGCCGCGATGAAGCGGTTGGTAGGGGGGGGGGCTAAAGGCCTTCATTTTTCAGCAAACTTGAAAATAAGCAGAAATCAACCATCTAGCTGTGATATCTATGTGTCCATGTTCACCCCCTCAGTCTCGCTTTACGTTCGCGTTCGGCCCCTCCCGAAAGTTCGGCTACCCCCCCCCCACGCGTTCAACACTAGTACCGCGTACAGGACATTTGCCTGTAATTTTAGAGCGTATACGGGGGGGGGGGTAACATCCAAATCCTCTTATATTGCGTTAATCTTAATTAAAACCCCAAAAAGTGCCATATTTCTTCTAAGTAGAAATACTCTTTATTCTAAAACAAAAATGAAAATAAAATTGACTTAATTTTGGAAATTGCCCTTAATATAGAAAAATACAGCCCCTAATAGACCCGAATGTTTGAAGAAAACAGCTTTACATCCTTTTTTGAACGCTTAAACTGTTTATGTGAGACTTTTACACCTTTTAATTGATAAATCATTAAGAAAAAATAAGTTTAGCAAAGTTGTTTTGTTAATCATAATGGTTTTCTCCCGTGTTTCATTCTCACCCCCCCCCCCCCCCGACGCCTGGCCCTTAGTTCGGATGAAGCGCAATGTAATAGGCCTTGATCTTCATCTCGTCTACCCCCTCCCCCCTCCCCCCCTTCTCTGCTCCGGCCCCTTCCTTAGACGGTTTTTAGCGTCAAGATGAGAGGCCCTGGACAGTCCGCAAACAAAAATTCTAGATGTTACATGATTAACCGATTCGGGCTGAATAAGATCGGGAATGATAAAGTGTCATTCGTCTTGTCGAAATGAGAGAGAAGTCGCAGATCAAAGATCCGAGTAATGACAAACTAATAAAAAAACTCAAAATTTTGAGGAAATTTTTTTTTTTTTGATTTTCTGGTTCTTCCATATTTCATCTTTTCACTGTTAAAAAATGAGTGAAAATGATAACTGGAAAGTGGTAAAAAAGCATTTTTTCGGCGGGTGTTTTTTTCGGTCATATTTTTTTTTTCCGGACACACAAGCGCACGTCCACGCTCATTTCCCCTCTCCGTTTAGCTCCGCCTTAGCCAACGCATGGCTTTGTTTATTGGACGTTCACAGTCATGTGATTTGTGCTTTCAACTGGCTTTTTGTTTTGTTTTGTGAGTGAAATAGCGAACTAAACTCAGAATTTTGCGTGCGATGCCACTACCTGCTGTGAGAAAAGCTGTTTCTCGGGGATAGCGGAGCACGCAAACGAATGTCAAATCTAACAATCGGGTGGGGGGGGGGTGGGAAAAGCTGTTGTCAAAATGAGAGAACTAGGAGATGGTACGCTTATGTTTTTATTGCTTGACTTAGCTACCTGGATCCAAATGAATGTTAATTTCCGCATTTTATTTTAGGGGCCGCAATATTTGTTGCCCTTACGGGAAATTAAAACCTCCCTATAAACAAATTTGGTTCCCATCAGAGAACATAGAGCATAAAAAAAGAGGTGACGTGATAATACTTCTGATACAAGTATTTAGGTTAAAGTAAACAATGGGCTTAAGACGCGTAAGAATGCTAATTGAAAATTGAAAAAAAAAGTATGGTTTTAAATTGGTTGATATTGCATTTATGTGGAAACCAATAAGCTAAGTGAGGGGGGGGGGAGTGGCAAATCGAATGAATCTAGTTTATAACTTCGGCTTGTATCTCACTTTTCGGGAATCTACTTTGAAACAAACTTTAAGACAGCTTTGAAACAAGTTTGAGACGGGTTGTTGAGACGTCGCGGAGACGTTTCCGAGACGTTTCATGAATCGCGGAAACTACTTTGAGACATTTCTCTGAAACTGCTTTGAAACGATTTTGAAAATTGTCGTGGAGACATCTCGGAGAATTCTCCTCGACGAGAATAAAGACGGAATAAACGTTTCATCCGTCGCGGAAAAAAATCAGTTGCGGAGACGTCTCCGCGATACCAAGAGGAAGAAATAGAAAGGTTAAGGGTTAAAATAATATTCATTATTTTTAGATATTAATAAAACATTAGTTGCATGGGATAAGCCTGTCGTTTTCCGATTCTCGCTACATTATCTTATCACGATAATGAGAGGTTGATTATCTGATATTTTGTTTGAATAATTTTGTTTTAACTATAATGAGTAATGAAATGTAAATATTCCAGATGCAGTACGTATATTATAAGTTAAAGTCCCGCTTTTATTTCAAACTTACACCTCCGCTTTTAATGAATGGTGCTAGTCAAAGGTGCCATGTCCAGAGGTGCGAAGCCGGCCGCTATTATCTTTAATCCATATTTTATAGAATTAATTTGAAAGAAACAGGATCTCTTTCAAGTGCTATTCAGTAGGCTCATCGATTGAATCGTGCAGGGTGCTGCACATGCATTACGCACTTTGAATTGTGAGTCTACTGGAAAGGAAGAAAGCGGAACTTTTTGCAAAATGTTTTTTTTTTTTTTTTTCTTTACAAAATAACGCGTTCTATACATGTATTTGGTTTGATGACTATGCCTTACAGTGTTAGATAGAACAAAATGTCTGCCCTTTTATGTTTACATTTACCACAAATCACGAAAATGACCGAGTTAGATGTAACATGTAACATTTCGACTAAAGTTCTTCCGATAAAAAATAATTTTCACTACTTAAAACGGACGTTTATGATTCCATAACTAAATAATTAATTACGGCAAATGTAACCCGCTCCAACTTTATTTCATGAAGATTTATTTCGAAACATTATCGTCTTTAAGTTCTTCCGATAAATAATAATCTTCGCTACTTAAAACAGGACATTTTTATTCCATAACTAAATAATTAATTACGTAATTGTACCCGCTCCGACTTTTTCATGAAGGATTTATTTGGAAACATTATCGACTTAAGTTCTCCTGATAAATAATGAATTTTCGCAACTTAAACGGGACGTTTTCATTCCATAACTAAATAATAATTTACGTATAATTGTACCCGCCTCCCACTTTATTTCATGAAAGATTTATTTTCGAAATATTATCGATTTAAGTTCTTCCGATAAATAATATAATTTTCAGCTACTTAAAACGGGACGATTTCATTCCATAACAAATAATTAAATTACGCAAATGTACCCGCTCCAACTTTATTTCATTGAAGATTTATTTCGAAAATATTATCGACTTTAAGTTCTTCCGATAAATAATATATTTCGCTACTTAAAACGGGACGTTTTTTCCATAACTAAATAATCAATTACGTAATTGTACCCGCTCCGACTTTGTTTCATGAAGGATTTATTTCGAAACATTATCGACTTTAATTCTTCCGATAAATAATAATTTTCGCTACTTAAAACGGGACGTTATGATTCCATGACCAAATAATTAATTACGTAATTGTACCCGCTCCGACTTTATTTCATGAAAGATTTATTTCGAAATATTCATGAACTTTAAGTTCTTCCGATAGATAATATATTTTCTCTACTTAAAACGGACGATTTCATTCCATAACTAAATAATTAATTACGCAAATGTACCCGCTCCAACTTTATTACATGAAGGATTTTATTTCGAAACATTATCGTCTTTAAGTTCTTCCGATAAATCGCTACTTAAAACGGACGTTTTTATTCTTAACTGAATAATTAATTACATAATTGTACCCGCTCCGACTTTGTTCCATGAAGGATTTTATTTCGAAACATTATCGACTTTAAGTTCTTCCGATAAATAATAATTTTCGCTACTTAAAACGGGAAGTTAAGATTCATAACTAAATAATTAATTACGTAATTGTACCCGCTCCGACTTTATTTCATGAAGGATTTATTACGAAACATTATCGACTTTAAGTTCTTCAGATAAATAATAATTTTCGCAACTTAAAACGGATGTTTTCATTCCATAACTAAATAATTAATTACGTATAATTGTACCCGCTCCGACTTTATTTCATGAAAGATTTATTTCGAAACATTATTGACTTTAAGTTCTTTCCGATAAATAATATATTTTCGCTACTTAAAACAGGACGTTTTCATTCCATAACTAAATAATTAATAACGTAATTGTACCCGCTCCGACTTTATTTTATGAAGGATTTATTTCGAAACATTATTGGCTGCGAGTTCTTCAGATCCGGGGGTCAAAAGTGGGTCTTAAAAATGACAACTGCATTATTTAGACAACATCGCCGTCGTTTCGGCTTCTCGTGCTTGGCTCGATCATGCGTGACCGACGGTAAACTAATGTTCTCGGACACCTGAATGCAGCGTTAGCGGCAGATAGCGTATCAGGGCGGATACCGTATCCGCCGGCGGTTATCGTTCCAAACGGCAGATACGTTTCACTGGGAACCATATCCGCCGTTTTTTTGCGTGTTTTGCGATGCGGATTTTGTTCCACGGCGTATTTGGTTCCATTACTATACGGGTTTTGAGTGTACTTCTATATTCGTGTGGTTAGTCTATTTTACAGACCCTTTTTTAAATTTTGTAGTTCAAAATTCATATCACTGATGGAATGATTTTGTGCAACATAATCTAGTTTCAGACTTTGTTTATCCATTAATTTGCTTCTATTGCTGAGATCACACAACCGTAGTCTAGTTTAATCAGACTTTCTTTATCCTTTTTTTTTTTAATCCTTCTGTTTTTCAGTTGCTGAAACAAGCATCGTAGTGAATTTCTCAAACACTAATTTAAATAATAATAATAATATAATAATAATAATAATAATAGATATTCATTGATCCCTAAAATACTCGAATGACTGCAAATATAGATTTAGTTCCTTTTTTTTTTTTTTTTTTTCATTTTTTTTTTTGGGGGGGGGGGATGGCAAATATAAGATATAAAAAAAAAATCATTATTATAATTATATGCCTCTTTGCCTCAACTTCAATGAGCATTATATTCATCTTTGTATGATATTTGTTTTTTTGTTGTTTTTTGTTGTTGATATTTTTGGGGTGTTACTTGATCATTACATTTTGAGTGTACTCTATATTCGTGTGGTTTAGTCTAATTTTATTTTACAGACCCTTTAAATTTGTAGTTCAAAATTCATATCACTGATGGAATGTAGTAGTAGTAGTAGTATTTGGTTTATTAGCAATCAGTCATAATTGACTATTTTTGCCACAAAATTGTCATTTAATTATTTTTCCCATCTGGAAATGATTTATTTTCTTTCTTCTCTTTTTTTTTCCTTATTTTTTAGAAGTAATTTCCATTACTACATTAAAGTAAAATTTAAGTAAAATTGTCTCACATCAAATTAGCCTCTTGTAAATTAAATAAATAGGCCTTGAGCATAGGTTACATTTTACTCCTCTTTTTTTTTTTTTTTTTTTTTTTTTTTTTTCCTGTTTTTTTTTTTTTTTCTCCTTCGTTTCTTTTTCTTTCTTCTTTTTTTTTCTCTTTTAGCCATAACAAAAAAGTGAACAACAAAAATGAAAAGAGAATAAATATGTACATATACAAAAACTAATAAGCTGTGAGACAACATAATTATAGCGAATTTCTTTGGCCAAGTACCACTTTGTTAGGTTTTATGAAGTTTTTGGATGAAAGTAATTACTAAACTGTTATCATTTTACTTCTATATTATTTTTCATCTTCTTGATGTTTTGATTTTTTAAATTTACGATGTTAATAATCATATATGAATGTTTATTACATTTTTTTCCCTTCTTTTTCCCTTATTCCTTCGATTTCTTACTTTTTTTCTTTCTCTTTCTATTCCGAAGAATTAAAGGAGAAAGTAAACATTTTTTATTTAAACTCTGGACCCAAACGTCTATTCTAAGCTATTGAAGGATGTTAAGAAACGTGAGAGTAGCCTTACCATTGTTTTTTAAAGAAATGAAAGAAGAAAAAAAGACATATTTATTTGTTCCTTCCATTTCTTGCTTCTTCCTTCCCTTATTCATTTTTTCTTTCTCCCCAGTTTTTTTTTTTTTTTTCTTCGAAAATCAAAGGAGAAAGAAAATAAATTCTTTTTAAACTGTAGATCCAAACGTCTATCCTAATTTACTTAACGGGGATTAGAAAAACCTTGATCTATACAAGGTTCTAATTAAGGAGAGTATTGTTTTTTCAAGGAGGGATGAAAAAAAATACATACATAAAACCTGCCACCTCTGCTTCGACTAAACAGAATGGAAAAGAAGAGGGAAAAAAAAGGGGGGGGGGTGAGAGGAGGGTCATGGGCTCCGATCCTGCGTCCGTACCGCAGTGCGGGGTTGCATCTGTCCGTTGAAGTATTGCTAAATCAACGTCGGTGAAGTCTTGATCTTTCCAGGGGACAGATACCTTTAAAGCTACCTACGGGGAAAGACAAGCCCTACAGGCAGATGGAGCACTAGACAAGGAGGGAAATAAAAGGAATAATAGAAAGACATCAGAGAAGAGATGAGACTGTGAGATATTTCGTCTGTAAAACAAGATGACAAGCCTCACATACATATTCCCTTTCCTCTTCCTTGTGGTTAGGTCTAATTAAAATACTGAGAAAGTGATTGAGAGGGAAATAATAGTTAGGGGGTCCTAGGGAATGATTTTGTGCAACATAGTCTAGTTTAATCAGATAATTAGACTCTTGTTTATCCTGTTTATTTGTTTCTATTGCTGAGATCACAACAACGTAGTCTCATTTCTCAAACATACATTAAAAAATATACATAATATATATATATATATATATATATTATATATATATATATATATATATATATATATATATATATATAGTGAAAACGGGCCCCTTGAATAACGTGCTATGCAGTGAACCATCTTTTATTTAGTATAGGCGAAATGAATGAGACAGATGACTCGAAACGTAGCTCTCAAATTCCTTTATTTCACACAGCTTTCGGCCTATAGCATGAACTAAAAACAACCGGTAAATAATAATTATCTCTCTTTTCGGGTATGACATTATATATGCTATTACTGTACATAACACATGCTCGTATCTCGATTCTTCCCTCTCATTTTACTCTTGCCACTTTTCTTTTCTTTCTCTCTCTCTCTCTCTCTCCCTCTCTCTCTCACCCTCCCCGCCTCTCCTCTTTCTCTCTCCCTCTCATCTCTCCCTCTCCATATAGTTTTGCAGTGAATTTTGTATCACATATTATATATTATATACCTTATCATTTAAATCTTTGACAGATTATATAAAAAACAAATATCATTTGTTAAATTTTTCATATAACAGATTTTGGCTGTCAACCACTCATGTTTTTGCAAATTTGTTTCGTCTATTTGTAGCGTGACGAAGGCCATGTCGGCCGAAAGTTTGTGAAATAAAGAATTTGAGAGCTACATTTCGAGTCATCTGTCTCATTTCATTTCGCCTATATATATTATATATATATATATATATATATATATATATATATACTATTATATATAGTATATATATAATATATAAGTTGCCGATAGGACTTCAACTTTTTGGACATGACGATCGTTTTGTCAGATGATATATGTTTGATGAATAAGTCTAGGACAGCTTGGACGTTTGCGGACTTATGATTTTTAAATCAAGCTTTCGCTTATGACCGTTCATCAGGATCTCTGAAACAGAAAATCAAACAACAAGAACAAAAACCATAATCAGGGCCGCGGAGCGTTTTTGAAAGTGGAGGGCTGAGCCGAAAGTGGGTGGGGGGGCCTGAGGCTAAAATCACAAATGTATGGGTCATTTTGCTGTTTTTTTACACGTTTGGCTGAAAAAAGTGAGGGGGGGGGGGCTGCAACCCCCCCTCCCATCAGCCCCCCCCCCCGGCTCCGCGGCCCCTGAATAATAAATTAAAAGTAATTCATAAACAAATGCCCGTCACAGAGAGCAATCATTCACCAAACACATCAACAACACCTCAAGCTTAGAAGCACAGTCACCAATCAGGGAATTGACCGAAATAACCTCACACATCACATGCAAATCCAGCTGGGTAATTATACGCTCATCACATATTTAGCACATGCCCATTGGAAGCAATTATGTTGGTTTAGACGGAAACCACACTTTCATACCCGCTTTCAAACAATACAAGATCTGAAATAAGAACTTCCACCTGCCACATCAACACAAAATACTCACCATACACTGTCCATTTTCAACTCCCATCACACTTCACTAGAAAATGTAAACATCACAGAATAGAACTAATTCACGAGTAAATCAAGGACACAATTCTTCACAGGGAATCCTTTTGGATATCTAAACTGAAAACTACTCCACCCAAATGGAATTAATGTCACCAGTAATGTAACATCTGCGATAACTTCTTAACTTCAAGCCCACCAATACCCTCGATCGTTGTTTAAACGTCTTTAATTATACAGTTGTTAATCTTTGGTTGATTACCAAGTGATTGATATTATATTGATGCTTCTATAATAAGAAGCATCATCTAAGTTCGCGTATCTCGTTACATTCATTGTAGAGTGAAGATTTAGTAACACAGTGTATTAGCACTAGCAATATCATTGAATAACATGTATTATATTTGGTGTAAAACATTCTTCTTAATTAATCATCCGCTGCTGATATCGTAGGAGTTTAATATCATTCTCATATGTATTCTATGTCTGACATAACAATTAAAATATACAACTAGTGCTACTGATAATGTACATTATTGTAAAAATAATCTTATGACTGCGTAATGGTAAATAAAAGAAAACAAATTTGTAAAAATGGCGGTGCAAAACCCGTTCTCAAAGTGCACCAAGAGTCGATCCTGGAAATGCGTGGTGATGAAAGAATAAAAAACCATTTACGCACCTCGTCATATATTACTTTTGCATATATCCTTGTGTATAATGTTTAGAACTAATAATAATATAGATGAACTTAATTGTAACGCTATGCCAAAATATCCTTATGACTGCGTAATTGGTAAATAAAAGAAAACAATTGCAAAAATGCGTTGGCAAACCCGTTCTCAAAGTTGCACAAGATTTCGTCTGTGAAATGCGTGTGCATGAAAGAATAAAAACCATTACGTACTCGTCATATGATTATTTTGCATATATCTTCAATGGTATAGGTTAGAAGTAATAATATATGAGATGAACTTAATTTGTAAGGTATTATTTACAAAACTTTTGTTATATTTTCTTCTCTCTCTCCCCCCCTCTCTCTCCCCCCTCTCCTCATCTCTCTTTCTCTCTACTCCTACTCTTCTCTTGGTCACGGAGAAACAACTCCGAAATTCACACTTTGATTTACACGCCCTCTATTATTCAATAGCAACGTATAAACACAAACACGTAAAACTCTCCAGCGGGGCCTAATAAGGTAAACAAATGCTTGTACATATTATTTATTTTCTTTATTTTTTATACATATATAAGATAAGATGTTGGTGCCTGATTTTGTTTGGTATGATTTACTTTTATTTATTATGTTTTTGTTCTGTTTGTTTATGATTTTCTGTTCAGAGATCCTGATGAAAGGCAATAGCCGAAAGCTTGATTAAAGATTCAAGTCCAGCAACGTCCAAGCTTGTCCTAGACTTTTTATTTCATAACACACATATATATATATATATATATATATATATATTTATATATCATTGATGGGAACTTCATGGTGCACTGGATTACTGGGATTGTATAGTCCCGTCGGGGGGGGGGGGGAATAAAATTTGAAATAAATTTTCAGAAATGCTATTCGCTGTCTTGCCTTAACTTGCATTTGAGCATTATCATTCATCTGGTTTGGATACAAAAGCTTTATTTTTTGGGGTTTACTTTATGATTATTCTTTCTTCCAAAAATTGAAATAAGGCACATTCGCCTTTAAACAAAAATAATAATTCATCATTGCGTATCCCATATTTTTTTTCTTTCCATCCAAATCCAGTAAAGGCCCATCACTGTTCAACTTTCATCATTCACCTTTCGTTGTCATCCATGTTCACCTCTGTCCTCTTCATTATCGTTGTTCATCTTTATCATCAGTACACACAAAAAAATAAGAACTAGTTTCATGAAGTAAACCCGTTTGTTACTGCTTGGCAGGCGAGTGCTTTTATTCCGGTATTATCACGTATTTTTACTTCAGAATCTGTGTTTCTGTTAAAAAGTACAACACCCGCTCTTCCAGAACATGTATAAGTTACTAAGGATACCAAGAAAGAAAAAAAATTATTGAGTAATATGATATATACTCAATAAATTTTTTCTCTTGAGTATCCTTAGTAACTTTACATGTTCAATTACTAAAACAATTGTGCAAGTGAGTTTCTGCTTCAACTTGTACGGCTTGGTGGATTGATCGGGTGAAAACACTAACAATCGAGTAAAGTTGAGAATTGCTGGAGAATTTATATAGCCTGTAATTCACTAGATGAGTAAACAAGACACGTCTTCGTACGTCTCAAAGTGCTTCGTGAAAGTCTTTGAGAGTTAATTTTACTGGCTATGCGGTACTTTTAATGTTTGCGTCCCCGGTACGAGCTACCGGATCACGAGTACAGACATCGAGACTGCACACGGGGTATGTTCTACGCGTACGTAACGTACATGTGATGAGCGGAACCAATAGCGTTTACACTTGTGAGCTGAACGGTTTTAGCTTTGGGTGAGTCCTATTACCTTTTTGTGTTTGTTTTGTTTGGCCTGTTTTTATAATGATATTTGGAATGTTCTGAATGATATACATCGTCTGATATACACTAACAACTAGATTAACATGCATGGGATTTCCCATGTATTTGTCAGTCATGTACACAGTATTGTAGTTAATTTGATGCATTGATCAATGCAAATGTATTGTTTGTTGTGAATTGAATGCACTGAAAGTGAGTAATGCAGTGTATTGGTTTGATGAAATTGATGCACTGATGTGTATATCATCGAACATTCCAAATATCATTATAAAAAAGCAGTGGCAAACAAACAAACAAAAAAGGAATAGGACTCACCATAGTGAGTAACGCTTTATCAACTCAGAGAGTCAGTAAGTAAGGTTCACAGAACTATTCACACGCAAGTTGAATGATGTTTTAAACCTTACTTACTAACTCTCTGCAGTATGTAAGCGTTACTCCACTAAATTAGTTGTGCACATGTACTCAAAAACAATTAGTTATGTTACTCAATAAAATGAGTTTTAATAAATAAACTCATTTTGGTGTGTCACTATATTGTCAATTTAAAATACTCGATTAGTGCGTTTTTCAAGTACTTATGAGGTGAAAGCACTCATGGATGTGTGTCACTATATGTCAAAAATACTTGGATTATTTGAGTGTGATCACTCATATATGACAAGTTCTCATTTTTGTGTGTATTCGTTCATTCTCTTCACCATCCGGTCTTCCCATATCATTCAACTGTTCACTTATACATAATGACAAACATATCTCCCTCTTCCTCTATCCAATGTCTGACTTAATCTATACCGCTTAATATATGCAGCCGATTTATTGGCTATCTCATCATTATATTCTATGCTACAATCTCATCCATCAATTCCCGTTTTACTTCTGTAGTTGTTAATGAAAATACAAATCTTCGCTTCAAATATTCGAAAGATGCGTTCTCAATGCTGCTCAGTCAAATAATAATAAAGTTACGATTATTCTAAAATTGGTAATTTCATCTCTAATGCACTTCTCTTACATAATGAGAGACAATATGCTCAAATCAATCACGTCAATTCAGATTCGCTTCTATTCACTCGGAATCACACAATTGATATATGTCATGCATCTATGGATATCCAAGAACATCCATAAGTCAGATAATAATACGTCAACATAATTTTCGATCCTATCTCCACCGTTAATCAATTGTCATCAACTATCACCTACTAAATGAAATTCAGTCCTGAAGCTCCGAACTCTGATGGAGAGGGGCGGGGGTGTCTACCTGAAGCCCCCACACCTAAATCCATCCTCCCTCCCTGCGAAATGCATGTATATAATGAAAGTGGAGAATAATAGAGAGGTGTAATGTAAAAATACATAACTAAGATATAAGTGTCAATCTCGAGTCCGAAGACAAGCACATGAACAAAAATAAATATGATAGATGATGACAAAGCGCACGTTTCTACACACCAAGGATTCGCACCCGGCGGGAGGGGGGGAAGAAGAATTTTTGGCCCCCCGTGTATACTTTCAAAAAATGGACCCCCCCCCCCCCTCACAAAGCAAACATAGGGCTACGACTATAAATCCATGTTTTGAGGAATTTTATCAAGAGAATTATATTTGAGATTGTTTCAATATAGGATAACTTCATTGAATCAATGACGTAAATACTCTAGTGCGTAATGCCATGAGAAGAAACATCAGAAATATTTAATCTATCTTCTATAACATACACAATTAACCATATATATAGAGTTATAAAGCCGTCTCCTCTAATGTGCGTTGCTTTGATAGAAGACACTGCCACAGCAATTATTATAATTGAGAGTGTAGTTTAGAATATCATCTAGCCTCTATCTGCTCCACCACCACACTCCCCTCGGATGAAGTCTACTACTCTTTATCTCCTACCTTCCACCCGTTGTTAGAGCAATATTGAAAGTATATCAGCGCGCACGGAAAGTAGAAAGCAGGTTAACTCGAGATAAGTTATCTTGAGACTAGCCTGGGCATGGAAGGGCCTGTGTAATAAGTAAATAGTGTCTTTGTCTCACCACAATAAAATAATGTTATGAATCTCATCGAGCCTTACACCAAAATAATTGACTAACTAATACTATATGGCCTAGTCGAGTGCTTAATCACACTATCCATGCGTAGAAGCGATTTTATCATATAGTACAGATATATGTTATAATTTTTTACTATAACATGATACTGAACTACTTAATTATCAAGATAAAAACAATATTTCAAAATAATCTTTCCCATATTTATAAAATCAGCATAAACCATGAGGAGGTATTATGCATCCGTAGGTGACTCCTATGTAGGTTGAACGTATGTCGTAGAAAGGGAGGAGCATCGTGCGGCGGTCGGTTTACTACAATTGGTGGGAAAACGATATACAGGTATAGGGGCACCAACAAACATATTCTTTCACTCCCCCCCCCCCGGGTACGTTAATATCCTTGAATACGCGCCTGACACATCTATCATATTTTATCCATTGTTCACTGTTCTCTTCATCATCATCCTTAATCTCGTATCTTCCTTCACCTTCATCATTCATCTCATATGAACCATAATTCGCCGCATCTCGTGAGGAGGAGAGACTATAATCAGGACCATCCCCACCCCTCCGCCAGATGGATAATAGAGAATGAGTAACATCACTGAGGTATGAAAAGGATGACATGAGAATGAACGATGGTGATAAAACAAAAATGAACGTTAACACAAAGGCATATAAAGATAGTAAACGCAGTTAAAAGAAATAATATCTGAATGAACATCATGAAATGATACTAAATTAAGTAATCGAGAAAGCAGTTGATGAAAAAATGCAATGGATATTGAGATGAATTGATGATGAAGAGATAATAAGATAAAAATGAAGTGAAGAATGAAAATAGAACGATTGATGAATAAAACAATGACGAAGGTATTGATGAAGAAGAAATGAAACAAATAGATGAAGAAGAGGGAAAATAACAAAATGATGACGAAATGATGATGAATGATGAGGAGAAAGGGTCCATAAATAAGAAGAAACAATCGATGGATATGGAAGACCGATGGCTGAAAGAGCATGAAAGACACACCAAAAAAATGAAGAACTTGCATATATGAGTGATCACACTCCAATATATCCAAGTATTTTTTGACAATATAGTGAACACACATACCATGAGTGGCTTTCACTCAATAAAGCTACTTTGAAAACGCACCTAATCGAGTATTTTAAATTTGACCAAATATAGTGACACACCAAAAATGAGTTTATTTAGTATACTTCATTATATTGAGTCATAACTAATTGTTTGAGTACATATGCCACCAAACTAATTAATAGTGAGTAAAACAGCTTTACATAACTCAGAGAGTTAGTAAGTACAAGGTTTAAAACTCATCAACTATAAGCGTGTGATAAGTTTGTGCAACCTACTTAACTGACTCATCTAGAGTATGATAAAGCAGTTACTCACTAGGTGAGTCAATATTCTTTTTTGTTAATGATTTGGCCTGTTATTTATAATGATATTTGAATAGATCCGATGATATAACACAATCAGATGACACAATTCTCTAACAAAACCAATTACACTGCATTACTCAACTTCAGATGCATTACAACATTCACACAACCAATAACATTGCATTGATCAAGAACATCAAATTACTCAAACTGTGTTACATGACGAACAGAAGTAATGGGAAATCATGCATGTTAATCTAGTTGTTAGTGTTCATCAGACGATGTATATCATTCTAGAACATCCAAAATATCATATTACAGGGCCAAACAACAAACAAAAAGGAATAGGAACTCAACCCAACAGCTAACCGATTACCGCAACTCACAGAGAATGTAACGCCTATGGTTCCGACTCTACAGTACAATACGTACGGCGATGAGCAACATTACCCCGTGTGCAGTCTAACGATGTCTGTACTCGTAGAATCCGAAAGCTAGCGTACCGGGCGCAAACATGTAAAACGCTACCGCATAGCATAACAATTTACTCTCAAAGACTTTCAACGATGACTTGAGACGCTACGAAGAGACGTGTCGTACGTTTACTCATCTAGTGAATTACAGGCGCGGTATATAGAATTTCTCAGCAATAACTCACTTTTACTCGATGTTAGTGTTTTTCACCCGATCCATCCACCAAGCCGTACCAAGTTGAAGGAGAAAAACTCACTTGCAACAATTGTTTTACGTAAATTGACATGTAAAGTTACTAAGGGAACTCAAGAAAACAAAAAATTTATGAAGTCATATACTATAAATACTCAAAATAATTTTTTTTCTTCAATTGGGAATATCCCTTAGTAACTTAACATGTTCTGGCAAAAAAAAAAAAAAAAAAAAAAAAAAAAAAAAAAAAAAAAAAAAAAAAAAAAAAAAACGAGCGGGTGTGTACTTTTTAACAGGAAACACAGATTCTGAAGTAAAATACGTATATAGAAATAAAAGCACTCGCCTCCAGGAGCTACAACGGAGTTTACTACATGATTGAAACTAGTTCTTATTATGTGTGTACTTGATAGATAAGAATGAACAACGAATAATGAAGAGGACACAGCCCGCAAACAAATCGCATGTTACAAACGAGAAGAGATAGTATGAATAGAAAGATAAATAGAATATGTGGCCTTACTGCAATTTGACTGCGGCAAGAAAGAAAACAAATAATGGAATAACGCAATGATGAATTATTATTTTTTTGTTTTAAGGCGAATGTGCCTTATTTTCAATTGTGAGAGAGAAAAAGACAAATCAAATAAAAGCAAGATTAAGCACCCAAAACAAAAATAAAAGCTTATGTAAATCAAACCAAGATTCGAATTTGATAATGCTCAATGCAAGTTAAGGCAAAGAGAACAAGCGAACAAATAAGCATCTGAAAATTTATTTCAAATTTAGGTATTCCCCACACCCCACGTACTAAATAACAAATACCTAGTAAAATAAAACAAAGCATGCCACCATGGACAGAGGTCCCATCGAATGAATATATAATATAAATATAACATAATAAATATAATAATAATATATATATATTATAGTGATGCTGTTATGAATAAAAACGTCTAGGACAAGCTTGGGACGTTGTCGTGGACTTTGAAATCTTTAAATAACAAAAGCTTCGGCTTATGCCTTCATCAGGATCTCTGAACAGAAAATTCATAAAAAACAAGAACAAAAACACAAAATAATAAATAAAAGTAAAATCATACAAACAAAATTCCAAAGCACCAACATCTTTATCATTATATATTGTCATAAAAAAAAAGTAAAAAAGAAATACCCAAATAATATGTACAAAAGCATTTAAGATTACCTTATATTAGGCCGTAGAAGAGAAAGTTGCTTACAGAAATGTTTGGTTTATTAACGTTGTATTGAAATATAAGGGCGTGTAATCAAGTGTGGAATTTCGAGTTGTTTTCTGACCGTGGACCAGAAAAGAGAAGTAGAGAAGAAGGAAGAGCAGGGGAGAGGGGAAGAGAAGAAGGGAGGGGGGGAAGAAGAGAGAGAAGAAAAAATATAAACAAGTTTGTAAATAATCAGTATACAAATAAGTTCATCATATATATTATTAAATTCATCAAACAATATAACCATAATGACACGAAATATCAAATCAGGCAAAATAATAACTACTGACCGAGATTACGTCCACACTGAGATTTTTATTCTTTCCATGACACCACGCATTCACAGATCGAAAATCTTGATGACTTTCAGAGACGGTTTGCGAACGCATTTTTTGCACATGATTTCTTTTATTTACATACGCAGTACAATAAGGAAATATGATTTTGCAAAATAGCGACCTTACAAATTTAAGTTCATACATATATTATTATCAAAGTTGCTAAACATATACAAGTATATGCAAAATAATATATGACGACTGAGGTGCGTAATGGTTTTTCTCTTCCATGCACCACGCATTTCACAGATCGAATCTTGTGCACTTTGAGAAACGGGTTTGCAACGCATTTTTTACCAATTGTCTTTTATTTAACCCAATCTAGCCACCTCATAAGGCACTCTCACTTCCTCTCACTCAACTGCTACATTCCATCCACGTAGCACTACGTCAGAATCAACTTATCTAAACTTGTTGTAATTGTCAGTACATAGGAAATCATAATGGAGAAAGTGATATTAAAACATCAACATCCATATCAGCGCGGATAGATTAATCTAAGACAAGACCATGTTTTACACCACAATATAATAACAATTTGTCAAAATGATAATGAACAAGCTGCTAATACACTGTCGTTACTAATATCATTCACCTACCCAAATGAATAGTCATTACGAAATTACACGCCGAACAGTGATAGCCCTGACCTTCCTATTAGAAGTACAATACTCATCATCATCATATGATAATCAAGCCAAAAGTTAACAACTGTATAATTAAGACGTTTAACAAACGATCCGAGGGTATTGGGGCTTTGCAAAGTTTAACGAAAGTATCGCAGCATGTCTACATTACTGGTCCACATAGATTCATTTGGGTGGCCAGTGTTTTCAGTGTTAATATCACCAAAAGGATTCCCCTGTGAACCGAATTGTGTCCCTTGATTTTACTGGAATTAGTTCTATTCCTGTGATGTTTACATTTTCTAGTGAGTGTGATGGGAGGTGAAATGGACAAGTGTATCGGTTAGTATTTTGTGGTTGTGTGCAGAGTGGAAGGTTTCTTATTCAGATCTTGATATTTTGAAGCGGTATAAAGTGTGGTTTCCGTCTTACCAACCAATATTGGCCCTTGCCACATTGAGTGCAAGCTGATAGAGGATCCAAATTACCCACGCCTGGATTTAAGCAATAAGGACTGTGTGAGTTAATTCGGTATTCCTGCTCTCGGTAGAACTGTGCTCCTGAAGCTGAGGTGTGTTGAATTGCTGTTTGTGAATCTGATGCATCTCCCTAAATGACGGGATCTGTATTGACTATTACTTATTTATTCATCACGGGCCGCGGATGCGAGGAGCGAGGGGGCTGAGGGGGGCCCGGGTTAGCAGAACCCCCCACCCACCCACCGCACACAAACCCACAAGCCCACCCCACTTTTTCAGCCAAACGTGTAAAAAAACGCAAAAATGACCATACATTTGTGATTACCGTTCAAGCCCGCCCCCCCCCACTTTCGGCGTTCAGCCCTCCACTTTCAAAAAACGTTCCGCGGGCCCCTGATTATGGGTTTTTGTTCTTGTTTTGTTAGATATATATATATATATATATATATATAGGCCATAAGCCGAAAGCTTGATTAAGATTCAAAGCCAGCAACGTCAAGCTTGTCCTAGACTTTTTATTCATAACCACATATATCATCTGGACAAAACGTCGTCATGTCCAAAAAGTTGAGTCATCGCACTTATATATATAATATAATATATATACCTATATAATATATATAACTATATATATAATTTATTAATATAAATATATTATATATATAGGGCGAACATGAATGGACAAGATGACCGAAATGATTAGCATCAATCAAAATTACACATTTAATTCACAAGGCTTTCGGCCACAAATGTCCATTCGTCACGCTACACAAAAACTAAGACGAAACAAAAAATTTGACAAAACCTCGCTGGTTGACAGGGAAAATCTGTTATAAGAACAAATTTAACAAGACTAAATTTGTTTTATATAATCATGTCACAAGATATATGATAAGGTAATATAAATATTCAAATAATGTGATACAATACCCCTCCCCCCTCGCCTCTAACCACTATATGGAAGAGGGAACCCGAGAGAGGAGGAGAAAGAGGAGAGGGGGGAGGGTGAGGAGAGAGAGGAGAGAGGAGCAGAGAGAGAGAAAGAACAAGAAACCAGTGGCAAGAGTTAAACACATGAGAGGGAAACGACGAGATACGAAGCATCTGTTAATGTACCCAGTAATAGCATAATATAATGCTCATACCAGAAGAGAGATAATTATAATAATACCAGGTGTTATTGTGAATTCATACTGACTAGGGCCGAAAGCTTAGTGAAAATAAAAGGAACTTTGGAGAGCTACGTTTCGAAGTCAATACACATGATCTCATTTTCAATATTAACGCCACTAATTAAACAAATAAAAAAGAATGGTCACTAGCACGAGCACCGCTTATATCACAGCCGGGCCCGTTTTCACATATATATATATCATATAACCTAATAATATATATATAACTATACATATATCATATACATATAATACATTCATATATATATACCCTATATATAGTATAATTTTAATTAATGTATGCGTCTTGAGAAATTGAACTAGTTCGTGATCTCAGCAATAGAAACAAATTAAACAACAAGGATAAACAAAGGTCTAATTATCTGATTAACTTCAGCTATAGATGACACAATCATCCCATAGCCCCCTAAACTATTATTCACCTCTCAATCACACTTCATCCAGTACATATTTTAATTAGACACTAACCACAAGGACAGAGGAAAAGGGAATATGCTAATGTGAGGGCTCTGTCATTCTTGGTTTTTACAGACGAGAATATCTGCACAGTGCTCATCTATTCTCTATAGTCTTCCATTATTATATTTCCTTAACTTTCCCTCCTTGTCATAGTGCTCCCATTCCTGCTAGGGCTTGTCTTTCCCCCGTAGGTAGCTTTAAAGTATCTAAGTCCCCTAGAAAGATCAAGATCTTCACCGACGTTGATATTACAATACTTCACGGGACAGATGCAACCCACGCACTGCGAAATGTACGGGGCAGGATCGGAGCATGACCCTCCTACTCCCCCCCCCCCCTTTTTTTTCCCTTTTCTTTCCATTATCGTTAGTCGAAGCAAGTGGTGGAGGTTTTATGTATGTAATTTATCTTTCATCCCTTCCTTTTGAAAAACATTACTACTCCTTAATTAGAACCTTGTAATAGATCAAGTTTTCTATACCCCCATTAAGTAAATATATGGATAGACGTCTAGGATCTACAGTGTTAAAAGATACCTATTAATTCCTTTCTCCTTGATTCTTCGGAAAGAAAAAAAAAAAACTAGGAAGAAGAAAGAAAAAAGAATAAGGGGAAGAAAGCAAGCAAAGAATGGAAGGAACAAAATAAATATGTGTTTTTTTTCTTTCATTTTCTTAAAACAATGGCATTAAGCTACATGCTCCAACGTTCATAACATCTCAAATAGCTAAGGAATAGACGTTGGGGTCCAGAGTTTAAATAAAAAATTGTTTACTTTCTCCTTGAATCTCGGAATAGAAGAGAAAAGAAAAAAAAGTAGAAATCGAAGGAAGAAGGGAAAAAGCAGGGAAAAATGTAACATAAACATTCATATAAAATCGACTTATCTAACATCGTAAAATTAAAAAATCAAAACAGTCAGAAGATGAAAAACATAATAGTAGAAGTAAAATGATAACACGTTAATAATTACTTTCATTCCAATTATAAACTTACATAAAACCTAACAAATGGTACATGGACCAAAAGAATTCGCTATAAATTAATGTTGTCTCACAGGAACTTATTTAGTTTTTGGAACATGTTACTTATTTATTCCTTTTCATTTTGTTGTTCACTATTTTTTTATGGCTAAAAGAGAAACAAAAAGAAAGAAAGAAAAAGAAACACGAAGAGAGAAAAAAAACAAAAAACAGGAGAAAAAAAAAAAAAAAAAAAAAAAAAAGAGGAGTGAAAAATGTAACCTATGCCTCAAGGCCTATCTTATTAATTACCAAGAGGTAAATTTGATGTGAACAATTTTACTTAAATTTTACTTTAATGTAGTAAATGGCAAATCTACTTCTTAAAAAAATAACGGAAAAAAGAAAGAAAAATAAAAGATCATTTCCCAGATGCGGAAAATAATTTAAATAAATTTAATGTGGCCCAGAAAATAGTCAAATTATGACTGATTGCTAAATAAACCATAATACTACTACTACTACTACATTCCATCAGTGATATGTAATTTTAGAACTACAAATTTAAAAAAGGGTCTTAAAATTAGGACATAAACCACACGATATAAGTTACACTCAAAATTTAATGATCAAAAGTAACACAAAAATATCAACAACAAAACAACAAAAACAAATATCATACAAAGATGAATAATAATGCCTCATTGAAGTATGAGCAGAAGAGAGCCAAATATTATAATCAATGATTTTTCATATCTTATATTTGGCCCCATCCCCCCCCAAAAAAAAAATGAAAAAAAAAAAAAAAAAAAGGAACTCAATCTTATATTGCAGCTCATTCGAGATATTAGGGGCATCAATGATATCTATTTATTATTATTATTATAATTATTATTATTATTATATAATTCAGTGTTCGCGGAGAAATTTCACTACGATGCTTGATTCAGCAATGAAAAAACAGATATCAAAAAAAAAAGGATAAAGAAAGTTCTGATTAAACAAATAGGACTACGTGTGTGATTCAGCAAAGAACGCAATTTAAACTGATAAACAAGTCTTAGGAACTAGATTATATGATGACACAAAATCATCCATCAGATGATATGAATTTTGAACTACAAATTTAAAAAGGGTCTGGTAAAATTAGACTAAAACACAACACGATATAGAGTACACTCAAAACCCGGTCATAGTAATGGAACCAATACGCGTGGAACCAAAATCCGCATCGAAAACACAGAAAAAAACGGCGGATATTGGTTCCCAAGTGAAACGATATCTGCCGTTATGGAACGATAACCGCCGGCGGATACCCGCGTATCCGCCGCTGATTACGCTATCTGCCGCTACAGCTGCATTCAGGTGTCCCGAGGAACATGTAGCTTTACCGTCGGTCACGCAGTCGAGCCAAGCACAGAGAAGCCGAAACGACGGCGATGTTGTCTAAAATAATGACAGTTGTCATTTTAGACCCACTGCTTGACGCCCGGGAAACTAAGAACTCGCATACCATAATAGTTTCGAAAATAAATCCTTCATAAAAAATGAAGTCGGAGCGGAGATTACACTTACGTTTATTAATTATTATAGTTATGGAATGAAAACGTCACTGTTTTAAGTAGCGACATAATATTTTTAACGAAAACTAAAGTCAATAATGTTTCGAAATAATTTTCATGAAAAAAAGTCGGAGCAAGGGTACAATTATACGTAATTAATTATTTAGTTATGGATGAAAAACATCCCCGTTTTAAAGATATCGAAATATATTATTTATCTCTGAAACGTATACTATAAAAGATCGCGACTAGTTAGTAAAGTGAACTCCTTCGATGAAGAATAAAGTCAGGCAGCAGGATTACACAATTAGCAGTAATTCATCTAATATTAAAGTACTCACTGGCAATATCCACATCATTTACACATCCCGTTGTTTAAAGCTAGACATCCGCGAAAATTACATTATTTAATTCCTGGTATAACTTATTAAGTCGTCCATAATGTTTCGAAATAAAATACCTCATGAACAAAGTGCGAGCGGGTACAAAATATATCGTACAATTTAATCTCTACTATTACAAAGATTATAGCCAGATAAAAAAAAAACGATCCTGTCTCTTAAGTAGCGTATTTATCGAAATAGAACTTAAAGAACGATAATGTCTTCCCCGAAATAACAATCCATTCATGTAAAAAAAACAGTTAGCGGAAGCGGGCTACATTGCTACACTCTCAATAATAAATAGAAATTATGGAATGAAATCGTCGACACAAAAGAACTAAAAAATTGACCCAGCCCGAAACAAGATCATGAATCGTGTGTATCCAAAATAAAAATACCAATTCAAAGAGTTCTCTCAATGAAAAAATCGTAAATAAATCTTTAATGAAAATAAACGTCGGCATGAATCCAAGACGTCCACAGGCACTCAAATAACTGCCACCTTCCATACAATTACGTAAAATTAATTAATCTTGCCTCATCATCCTTGAATACCGCATAACTTGAACCTCTCGCCGACTTTAATGTACCCGCTCCAACTTTAGTAGTCTGAAAATGAAGGATATATTTTATTACGGAAGTAACTTTTATAGTTCGATCGAATGTTTAATACTCGAATACAGAACTTCCATAATTTAATACCTTCATGAAACAAGAGTCTCTCCTTCCGATAAGAGTAATGATAATGTTACTAATTACGCTAGGATTGACACTTAAAAAACGGATTAATTTAGCCTTATGGAATAAAAACCGTTCTCCTATTCGATAAAACTAAATAAATCATATACGTAATCGTTGTACCGCTCCGAACTTGCTGTTAAGAAGGATTTATTGTCCCCCGAAAACCATGTTTTAAAAGTTCTACGCAACCGAAATTAATAATATATTTATATTCTGCGTCACGAAGATACTTAAATACAAGAACTAATATTTCGAAATAAATCCTCATGAAATAAAGTTGGGAAGCGGGTACAATTTTGCGTACAATTAATATTTGGTTATTGCGAATGAAATCGTCCCGTAAGTAGCTAAAATAGATTATTTATCGTAAGAACTTAAGAGTCGATAATATTTCGAAATGAAAATCTTTCATGAAATAAGTCGGAGCGGGTACAATTATACGTAAATTATTATTTTAGTTATGGAATGAAAACGTCCCCGTTTTAAGTTGCGGAAAATTAATTATTTATCAGGAGGAACTAAAGTCGATAATGTTTCCAAAATAAATCCTTCATGAAATAAAGTCGGAAGCAGGGTACAATTACGTAATTAATCTATTTAGTTATGGGAATAAAATGTCCTGTTTTAAGTAGCGAAGATTATTATTTATCGGGAAGAACTTTAAAAGACGATAATGTTTTCGAAATAAATCCTTCATGAAATAAGTTTGGAGCGGCGTACATTTGCGTAATTAATTATTAGTAATGGAATCATAACCCGTCCGTTTTAAGTATGTGAAAATTATTTTTATCGGAAAGCAACTTTAAGTCGAACAATGCTTACATGTTACATCTAACTCGCGTCATTTTCGTGATTGTGTGGATAAATGTAAACACTAAAAGGGGCAGACCATTTTGTTCTATCTAACACTTGTAAGGCATAGTCATCAAAACCAAATACATGTATAAGACCGCAGTATTTTGTAAACGAAAAAAAAAAAAAAAAATTTTGCAAAGTTCCGCTTTCTTCCTTTCCAGTAAGACTCACAATTCAAGTGCGTAATGCATGTGCAGCACCCTGCAACGATCTCAATCGATGAAGCCTTACTGAATAGCACCTTAAAAGAGATCCTTTTCTTTAAAATTATATCTATAAAATATGGAAAAAGATAATAGCGGCCGGACTTCGCACCCTGGACAATGGCACCTTTTGACTAAAGCACATTCATTAAAAGCGGAGGTGTAAGTTTTTTTGAAATAAAAGCGGGACTTTTAACTTATAAATATACCGTACTCCGCCTCCTGCCGAATATTTACACTTCATATACATTATTATAGTTACAACAAAATAGTTCAAACAAATAAAATCAGATAATCAACCCTCTCATTATCCGTGCACGTGATAAGTATTAATGTAGCGAGAATCGGAAAACGACAGGCTTAATCTCCATGCAACTAATGTTTTTATTATATATCTAAATAATGAATTATTATTTTAACCCATTAACCTTTTCTATTTTCTCTCTCTTGGTATCGCGGAGACGTCTCCGCAACTGAATTTTTTTCCGACGGATGAAACGTTTATTCCGTCTTTATTCTGTCGAGGAGAATTCTCCGAGATGTCTCCACGACAATTTCAAAATCTGTTTCAAAGCAGTTTCAGAGAAATGGTCTCAAAGTAGTTTCCGACGATTCATGAACGTCTCGGAAAACGTCTCCGGCGACGTCTCAAAACAACCCGTCTCAAACTTGTTTTCAAACTGTCTTTAAAGTTGTTTCCAAAGTAGTCCCGAAAACGTGAGATACAAGCCGAAGTTATAAAACTAGATTCCCCAATTTCGAATTTGGCACTCCCCCCCCCCCTCACTTAGCTTATTGGTTTCCACATTAATGCAATATCAACCAATTTTTAAAACCATACTTTTTTTTCAATTTTCAATTAGCATCTCTTACGCGTCTTAAGCCATTTGTTTACTTTAACCTAAATACTTGTATCAGAAGTATTATACGTCAACCTCTTTTTCTATGCTCTATGTTTTCTTGATGGGAACCAAATTTTTATAGGGAGGCTTTTTAATTCCCGTGGGCAACAAATATTGCGGCCCCTAAAATAAAAATGCGGAAATTTAACATTCATTTGGATCCAGGTAGCTAAGTCAAGCCAATTAAAAAACATAAGCGTACCATCTCCTAGTTCTCTCATAATTGACACAGCTTTTCCCCACCCCCCCCCCCACCCGATTGTTAGATTTGACATTCGTTTTGCGTGCTCCGCTATCCCATGAACAGCTTTTCTCACAGCAGGTAGTCCATTTCGCACGAAAATTTCTGAGTTAGCTTTCCCGCTATCACTCACAAAACAAACAAACAAAGCCAGTTTGAAAGCACAAATCACATGACTGTGAAACGTCCAAGTTAAACAAAGCCAATGCGTGCTCAAGGGCGCGAGCTAACGGAGAGGGGAAATGAGCAAGTGGAACGTGCGCTTGCCTCACTTTGTATACACAGCTGTGTCCGGCAAAAAAAAATATACCGAAAAAAACACCGCCGGAAAAACATGCTTATTTTACCACTTTCAGTTATCATTTTTCACTCATTTTTTTTAACAGATGAAAAGATGAATATGGAAGAACCAGAAAATCAAAAAAAAAAAAAATTTCCTCAATGTAAACTTTTGAGTTTTCTTTTATTAGTTTGCTCGATTTACTTAACGGGATCCTTGCATCCTGCGACTTCTCTCTCATTTCCGACAAGAACGCAATGACACTTTATCATTCCCCGAATCTTTATTCAGCCGAATCGGTTTACATGTAACATCTCAGAATTTTGTTTTGCGACTGTCCCACGCTCTCATCCTTGACGCTAAAAACCGTCTAAGGAAGGGGCCGGGAGCAGAGAAGGGGGGGAGGGGGGAGGGCGTAGACGAGATGAAGATCAAGGCCTATTTACATTGCGCTTCATCCCGAACTAAGGGCCAGCGTCGGGGGGAAGGGGGGAGGGGTGAGAATTGAAACACGGAGAAAAAACCATTATGATTAACAAAACAACTTTTGCTAAAATTATTTCTTAATGATTTATCATATTAAAGCGTGTAAAAAGTCTCACATAAACCGGTTTAAGCGTTTTCAAAAAAGGACTGTAAAGCTGATTTTCTTCAAAACATTCGGGTTCTATTTTTTAGGGTTCTGCTATTTTCCTATATTTAAGGCAAGTTTCAAAATTAAGTCATTTATATTTCATTTTTGTTTTAGAATAAGAGTATTTCACTAACTTAGAAGAAATATTGGCACTTTTGGGTGCGTTTTAATTAAGTTAACGCAATATAAGAGGATTGGATGTTACCCCCCCCCCCCCCGTATACGCTCCTAAAATACAGGCAAATGGTCCTGTACGCCGAGGTACTAAACATAGTGTGAACGCCGTTGGGGGGGGTGGGTAGCACCGAACTTTCGCGGAGGGGCCGAACCAACGTAAAGCGAGACTGAGGGTGAACATGCCGGACCACATAGATATCACAGCTAGCCCAATGGTTTGATTTCCTGCTTTTTTCAAGTTTGCTGAAAAACCCATGAAGGCCTTTAGCCCCCCCTACCCAACCGGCTTCATCGCGGCTCTAATGACGAATGGTGTTCTGTTATAATGTAGCTGCCAACCAAAAAGACGCAAGGATATTTAAAAATAATTATACGGATGGATGACAAAAAAACTTAAATGACCATTTTATAACTAGAGTGTGTTGTGTGTGTGAGAGAGAGAGAGAAGAGGGGGGGGGCGGGAGGGGGAGGGGGTAAGAGACGGTTAAAAACTGAAAGAACGAAAAAGGACATAAGAGAGAAGTTTTGCTTTGCTGGGGGGGGGCAGGTTGCAAGGAAAGAGAAGGGACTTAATTCATTCCCGATCTTTATTTCAGCCCGAATCGGGTTTAATTCCATGTAACATCTATGCAATTTCTTTTTGCGGGAGTTGTCCAGGACTCTCATCTCTCATATGGACGCTAAAAACCTCTAAGAAGGGCCGGGAGCGGAGAAGGGGGGGGGGGTAGAGAGATGAAGATCAAGGCCTATTTACATGCGCCTTCATCCCTAACTTAAGGCGCCAGGCGTCGGGCGGGGGGTTGAGGAATTGAAACACGGGAGAAAAACCATTTATGATTAACAAAACAACTTGCTAAACCTATTTTTTTCCTTAATGATTTATCAATTAAAAGGCTGTAAAAGTTCCACAATAAACAGATTAAGATTTTTCAAAAAAGGTTTATAAAGCTGTTTTCTTCAACATTCAGGTACTATTAGGGGCTGTTAATTTTCCTACAGGTTTTTCACAGCGGTAAATATTTCCCCTTTGATCGTGTGTTAATTTTTAGATTCTCGAAACGTTTAGAAGAGAAAAGGGGTGAAAATTGGACGCTAACTAATGTCTAGTAGCTATTTAAAGAAACAATTCTACTCATCTTCTCACTGTTAGTTCTCAAAACATAGGCCATAGCCAGCTCGGATTTGTCATTATTCCACAAAAAATAGTGCCGCCCTCTCGCGGGACACTGTTGAGATAGGAAGTTGGAAGGCAGTAAATTCGGCTTCTACAATCACCCACGTCATATAGTTCCAAACAACTGCCTAGATCTTTCCCATAATGTGCAAAAAGTGTCAAAACCAAGTCCTTGCTTTCCTGGGCAATCGGCACTCAAAAAAAATCAAACAAATTAATACATTTTTCGTCAATCTGCGCGTTTGAAACATTAGGATTATTATTGTCTGTTGGGTTGGCTCGCACTCACATTCTTTCGGGGTCTTCCGGAAGAATAGGCGTGTTGTAACCTTATAGGTTCACAGCCGTAAATATTTCCCATTGACTCGTGTGTTAATTTTAGATTTTGAAACGTTTCAGGAAGAGAAAAGGCACGTAGAAAATTGGGGCTAACTAATGTGTAGTATTAATTTACAGACAATTTACTCATCATTTCTCTGTTAGTCTCAAAACATAGCATAGCCAGCTCGAGTTTGTCATTATTCAAAAAATATTAAGCGCCCTTCTCGCGACAC
>CALNVZ010003101.1:100894-112977 GCA_940671915.1 Paracentrotus lividus
ACTGTTGGATAGGAAGTTGGAGGCAGTAAATTGGCTTCTACATTCACCCACGTCATATAGTTCCAAAACAACTGCCTAGATCTTTCCCATGTGTGCAAATAGTGTCCAAGTCATGCTTTCCTGGGAATCGGCATCAAAAAATCAAACAAATTAATATATTTTCGTCAATCTGGCGTTTGAAATGAATTATTTTGTCTGTGGGTTGGCTCGCACTCACATTTTTGGGGTCTTCGAAGTAATTAGGCGTGTGTAACATTACATTTAACCCTGGGTTAAATAGATTACGCATGCTCAGTAGAGCTCATCTCCAGCTGAGTTCCCAGGTCATGATCGCGCAGCAGTGCAACGCAGCTCATGCAACAATGCATACGCGCCTTGCCAATCGTGCGCACTGCGCTGGGCTAGGCAGGTTTGTTTGATTGATAGATTTTTTATTTTATTTTTACCAGGTAATGCATACATTTATTATTGAGTATTGGATGTATTTTTAACATGAGAGAGTAATCAATCTGGATTATTTTTTGTTTTTATATTGTTTTTATAATCCTCCCCGGCCCCTTATCACAAAAGCTAACTTTAATTGTGTTGTATTTAAGGTGCAAATGGTCTTATAAACGGGTAGTAACGATGGCGCCCAGGAATTAAACCTGGCTTAAACTACCCCCTGGGCTAGTTTGAGTTTTTGATGATTTATTACCACACTTAAACCCTGGGTTAAGCTAAACTTAGCTATCAGAATATTAAAATTTAACCCAGGGTTAACTTGAGGAGTTAGACTAGAGTTAAACTACCCTTAACCCTGGGTTAAGCTAATCCAGGCTATCAGAATATGGGCCAATGAGTTTTGTCAATAAACAAGCCTATACAGTGCGTCCCAGAAAAAAAAACGAAACCGATATTAATCGATGTTTTATCATAATTTATCTTTAATGAAAAATTACAAATGACCCATCAATTTAAAGCTTAGAGTCTCTTCTTTCATTTAATAAAATCTATATGACCCATCCCTCGCGCTTGAGTGAGCAGGAACAATTTGAAGGGAGAAAACCAAAAAGTCGTTTGGCGGCGAAATTTCAAATTCTCTTTAAAATCTACATATTTAAAAAGATCATTTCCTCCCCTTTCATTTGACACCACAACCAATAAAAATGCTTTAGAAATATTAAATTTATGATCATTTTAAATAGTACTTGCATTTCAATAATTTCATTCAACTAAGTTGTTTGACTGTTGCCCGTCCTCGCACTAGGCAGAGGTAACAAAAGAATTCATCCATGGATGATTGCCAGTAAAAAGAACTGGGTAGTCAATGTTAATAAAGCTAGCTGCAAATGACTGTCTTGAATGAAATTAATGAAATGCAGGCACTATTTCAAGTGAACATAGCTTTCTTACTTCTAAAACATTTTTATTGGTTGTGGGTCATATAATAGGGCAGGAAATGGACTTAGAGTTTGAAGAAAATTTCATATACTGCCCGCCAAACAATTCACTCAGGCATGACATATGGGTCATTTAGATTTGGAGACTCTAAGCTTTAAATAATTGATGGGTCATTTATGAATTTTGCTCAAGGTGAATTTATGATAAAACATCGATCAATCTCGGCTCCGTTATTTTCTGGGATGCACTGTATAACAAATTTTACTTAAATTTTAAAAACAACTCTAAAATACGAAAAAAATTTCAATGATTTTTAAGCAATTTTTAAAAATAAGTGATAAGGAAACCTAGGTTTCTTGCAATTACTTTTACTTTTATTTTTATTTCTGATCTTTCATTTAAGATATCGATTCGTGCATTGCCGAGGATCCCTGTCTAAATAATGGAACCTGTGTGGATGAATACTACAACTACACATGTAATTGTCCCATGGGATTCACCGGTAGAAACTGTGAAATGTGTAAGTCATGGTCCTGTGAGAAAGGTTTTCATGGAGAGGTATTCAATAACTAAGTTTTTCCCCTTCAATTTTCATTTGTTCAACAGGATTTCTCTCCTTTTCTTGTAGGGTTGTATTTGGTGATGATAGATTTTGGTCTGGCAGTGTTGATTGAAATATTCCTGGCTGACCCGGTGTGATGTAGGCGATCAATGCCACGTGATTCGTCATCTGCCTTGTATTGTCACACATTTTAGCTTAGATATTAGTGGGAAATGTGTTTCTTTGTATTTAGAGTCTTTAATAGTGTATTTAGTAGTTTATTAATTGATGTAATCATTATTGCACTAATCCTTGTACAGAATGTCTTGCTAGCGCCATTCCAAATTCATGCGATCTAATTGCTTTACAAACAGCGATGTTCCTTCTTGCTCTTTGTCTTTCCTCTTTAGCAATGTTACTTATTATCTGTTTGTCTTCTCAACTTTCCTGTCACTCAAATCCCTCCTAACTTACTTCTCAAGACTTCTAATTTAGCTTTCTCATGTCTTTGCCACACTTCTCTCTTTATCTGCCTCTATTACTTTAGAGTCTTTGTTCATGTTTGTTTACCTGGTCAAAGACTTCCTTCTCTCATTATCCCTGCGCATAAACACCCTTAGTATTCTTATGTTTTACTTTGAGATAAGCAGTTTCTCTCTTCTTAAGAGGAGCAGTTTATTTGAGGGTAATTATAAGACAGATCACCACCTGAGAATATTTGGAAGCTTTTTGTTACCCTTGTTACAAGCGAATATATTAATTGTTACTCTCCTTAAGAGTGAAACAGTTTCAGTTAAGCTCTCGCCATCAACAGTTTCAGTTAAGCTCTCGCCATCAATAGTTTCAGTTTAGCTCTCGTCCTCAACAGTTGAGTAAAGGGCCTGTCCCACAGAAGGCGATCGTTGTGGCGACAACCTATGCATGTTAGAACCTGCCAGAATCGTGTCAGAATCGTAGGTGACCGAAGATGATATACGTATCTGAGACTCTGTCTACGATAGGCTACGACAACGACTTGCTTCCACGCAAACACTAGACTAACAATAGCTTGTATCCGATAATACAATAGCCTCGACCTTCGCGCATCTCGCGGCTTGGCTTCTCTTGTCGCAGCTTAACATTAACCAAAATACGAACTTGAGCACTGTGACGATCCTTGCGACTGACACAGGCGATCGAGTGTTTTCTACGTGATGGCGGCCTGTCGTCTTTAGGTTCGTGATTGTCCTCTCAGTCGCGCATTATAATTTGGGTCGTGAGAGATTTTTGAAAATTTCAAAAACTTGCGGCGACTCTATAGTATCTGAATGGGAGGCCGAACCTGGTTTCGGTGATTGTAGTTGGCGACAAAGGTCGTAGCGGCTTAAATTTCACTTGCCGTTTAGTCCAGCGATGCGTGCAACGTACGCTGTAGTGCGGAAACCTACAACTGGCCGTCGTTCTGCTCTGCTAAACATGTTCTATCAGGCGACAATCTACGATAGCACATTGTCGCGACAAGAGAAGACAGGCTACGGGCATTGACGTCAACCCAACTGACGCCGGCTATTGTTTAACTTGTTGACTAAACCAGCGGCGGACAGAATTTTGATACGTATTTGTTGGCGACAGACGCGATAATTCACGATCTTATAGGCGATTGGACCTGCGCATGGTGGCGATGGGTACTAAAAAGTAGTTCGCAGGTTGTCGCCACAACGATCGCCATCTGTGGGACAGGCCCTTTAAGCTTTGTCCATCGCCGAGAGAGGTTCGCCTAGCAAGACATTCCCAGTTCCATATTCTCTGTTAGCTGATATTCGTGCTTGATCAGAAATAAAAGTCTGAACTATAATTCCTGTTTGAATACTCTATCTCTCTGTGTGTGAATTGTTTCGCCGGTCATCCTTTCAATTAAATTATTACATCCATTTCACGGAGTGGAACAATTAAAGCTTCACAAAATATAAAATCCGTCAAAGTATTCACATTTGGCAAAATGGATTAGGTTGCAAGAAAAAACATACCAAAATACTTTAATACAGAGCACAAGAATCCATTCACTTGCCTCAGAAATTGGGATCCTGGCTTCTCCAATTTGATGTATTTCCAGAGAAAGTTACAGGTTGCAATATAATCCACATGTTGAAATGTACACAAAATGTCAAATATAGTGGAAGAGTGAGAATAAACAATGGCAAATTTAAAACTTTTTCCTGACCATTTCAGCAGCACAGCATACGGACGGTAGTTTCACGTTATCCACATTTTCATTTCTAGTTTCATGTTATCAACAACGAAGTTTATTATCTACTATTAAAAGAAAATGATTTAAAACCTGCAAATATGGTGTGCTTCATCACAGCTATACATTTGTAACGATGCTGGATATATAATTAAACCAAAACTAGTAAAATCCAATCGTAAATTGTTGCTTATCAGATGATTGTCTGATGATGGCTAGGTCATTTTATATGGCATAACTTTATAATTGTAATCCCAGCCCATCAGGGAAATCAGGGCAATCAGAGAAAATCATTTTACTTTTTCCAGTCAGGGAATTTGATAATAATGCTTCAAAATCAGGGAAAAGTCAGGGAATTTTGATTGGTCAAAAATTGGTCCGAATTTTCAACTTAAACCTTGATCAATAACCCACATTAATATGCAGTGATATTGCTGTGTATTTGGCGAATATGAAATAGGGATTTAGCTGTCCATCAAGAAGCGGCTGCTGCTTTGCGGAATACTAACAGTTCAAAATAAATAACTGTTTTTTTTTTGTTGGTGTGATTTTGTTTTTGTTTTTGTAAAACATTAATTGTAACCAGGGCCGTCGCCAGGGGGGGGGTGCGGAGGGTGCGAACGCACCCCCTTCAGAACACACAAAAAATAGGAAAAGAGAAGAAAGAGAGAAAAAAAAGAGGGGTGCGAAAGAGGAGCAAAAAATATATATGGTCGTCGCCAGGGGAGGGGGTGCGGTGGGTGCGGGGGGGGGGTACTAATCAGTCCCGCTTGTTCCGAACACCGGCACCTATCAAAACTAACCGGCGCCACTAAATTCGAAATGTGATAGAGTATAAAGTTGTAGTATTTTGCTCTCCCGCTCCTTCTTTGGACATCATATCCCTGCAGCAGCCGACCCATATCTCCCAAATTACGTAATTTTTCTCTCGCTTCGCCCTCGAAACTTTTTTTCTCTAAGGATTAGGCCTACATCTTCTTTTAAGATAGAGTTACAAATAAATTTGATGACTCCTAAATGCCTAAAGAAATTGCATTATTTTTATTTTTCCAAGCGCGCTCTCCTAAGGTTGTCTAATTCTATTACAACAATTATCATCAATTTTAGGAGATGCTTTAATCAGTTAGTTGCAAAAAAAAGTTTTAACTGCCCTGCATTCAGGTCATTATAACAAAAAATGTTGGGCGTGCATAATGCTATAAACTTTGAAAATAAAACAAACAAAAGCCAATGATTAATACTTCGTTTCAGTTCTCTACGTACGATTTTCCGCTCGCGCTTCGCGCTCGTATGTTTACAAAAATTATCATCATATTCAGAAAGGGATTACAAACATTAAATTTATAGACTATTAACCAATGTGATTTTCATTCGCGCTTGGCGCTCGCATTTTGTCAAAGGGCGGGGGTTATCAGCTCCTAAAGGAATTTAAAAAGAAGTAAGGGGCAAAATATGTGTGAAATACAATGCCTTCATGTTGTTATATAGCAAATTTGCGGCCTGCGCTTCGCGCTCGCAACCAAAAAATAAGACAATTAATAAACAAAATATTCTTTCTTCAAATAGGTATAATTATTTGAAAGCTTTTGTCCCGCTTCGTGTTGGTATGCTTAAAAAAAGGAAATATCATTTCCCGAAAGGGACTACAATCATTTATATTGAACATTCTTAAATAGGATTTAATTTCGCTTGCGCTCTCGCATTTTGTTAAAGGGCGGTGATTATCAGCTCGTGGGGGACTTTTAAAAAAAAAAGTCATTATAATTAGGCAAAATTCCGGCTCGCGCTTCGCGCTCGCAAGCCAAATAGAAGACAATGATTAAACATAATACACTGACTTCATCACGTTCATTCAGAAATGATATACAGACACCTATTTGGAACATTATAAACAGACCTGTTAATTAAGAAGTATGTCGCACAATAATGTGTAAAATACAATGCCTTCATGTGGTTATAAGGCAAAATTTTCGGCTCGCGCTTCGCGCTCGCAAACAAGGCACAAAACAATGGTTAAACGAAATTCTTTTTCTTCAAAGTCGATATACAGAAAGCTCTCCTCTCGGGCTTCGCGCTCACATGTTTAGGCCTACATCATAAAAGGAATTACCTTTTTTTAATTACGAAAAACAATAAAAAATCTCTATGGTGTATAAGAGGTGCCGTGAGACACCCCCTCCTAACCCCCCCCCCCCCCCCCCCCTTCTCGCTCGCTAGGCTCACGCGGTCCTGGTCGCTTTGCCGCCTAAAATGGATATTGACTCCGAAACGCACCTCCCCTAGAAAAAAGCTGGTGACGGCCCTGATTGTAACAGAAATCAACGAATGTGCAAGCGACCCCTGTATTAATGGAGGCTCTTGTACAAATCTCATAGACGCCTTTAGCTCTGCTTGCCCTTCAAGTCATACCGGTGAAACGTGTGAAATACGTAAAGGGGGTATCTCACTGAGTTGCGAACGTTTGCTAGCGAAGCGAATTTAGAGATTTGGTTGTAATCAACTTTGATTCAGTAGAGCAGCCTTTCGACGTGAGGCGTTTTCTTTTGTTATGCAACCAGTGAGATACCCCTTACATAACACTCTGTAAATTCGCCTGGGTTCGCAACCAGTCGAATTTACAGAGTGTTATATAGAGAGAGGATCTACCAACATTCTCTTGTGCTGCTAGACAAGCATAAAGGGGTTATCTCGTTGTATCAGAATGGCATGTTTTCTTTAGCGATGCTTCGTAAGCCAAGCTCAAAGGGGTAATATCTCGTTGTATAAGAATTGCATATGTTCTTTTGTGCTGCTTGGTTAGGCAAGCTCAATAAGGTTATCTAACTGTATCAACATGGCATGTTTTCTTTTGCACTGCCTTGTTAGGCAAGCACAAAGGGGTTGTACTGAGTGATCATGGCATGTTTTCTTTTGTATGCCTACTGCCTTGTTAGGCAAGTACAGGTGGGTTATATTGTATAATATTGGCATGTTTTCTTGTGTACTGCTTTTTTATGCAATCACAAAGAAGGGGCCGTGGAGCGTTGTTTTAACGTAGAGGAGCTGAGCCAAAGGGGGGGGGGCTGAAGAGACTAAAATGACAATGCATGGTCATTTTTTGAAATTTTGTACACGTGTGCTGAGAACTGAAGTGGGGCTGAAGCCCGCTCCACAGCCCCTCGAAGGGGTAATTTCACTGAATTGTGAACACATATCAATGAAAAAAAAAAAAAAAAAAAAAAAAAAATCAATTTTTGCTTCGTTTTGGTTCGTGTAGGTACGTGGGTGTGTGTGTGTGTGTGTGTGTGTGTGTAACTGCACATTATTATAGCCAAAAGTGAGATATTAATTGTCAGTTATGCGGTAATGGGTGCAGAAATGAAATTAAAAAAAATTATAACAATAATATGGAAATGATAATTTATTTATTTATTTATTTCGTTTTATTTACCCAGGGTAACCCCTTCAGTAAATTAAATACTGTTATACTTGGGGGCCCTGCAAAAGAAGATATAAACATATATGAAAATTACAGAAAATTATTACAAATGAACATCTGAATAAAGAGAAAACAACAATATTCATAATGACAATAGGCCTGCAAGACTTATATATATATATATTACATATACATGTATAAGTGTATATTAAGAGTACAACACATATGTTGTACACATATATGTACATAAATATTTCTTTTTAACATTATGCATGAGTTATTATTTTGGTTTTTGCTTGCTTCCATTCTCTGGAATCAGATAGGTCGGGTTTGCTGTTTAATTCTAAAGAATTCTGTTTCTCCAGTAAGATGTTACAAAGGAGTGCTTTGAAGCAGTACAACGGGTACCAGTATCCAGCTGATTCCAGAGAATGGCAGCACTATGAGAGAAAGACTTTTTTTCCAGACTGCGTGCGTACAAGAGGTACTACTACACCATTTTGCACAGAATTTCTCGTTCTGTAGGAATGTACATTACTTGGACGTACCACCAATTCAGAGAGATAGACAGGTGCTTCCCCATTTAGTATGTTAAACACAGTTTTACATTTGTGATATTTCCACCTCTCATCGATTGAGTTCCATTTCAATCGGTGGAAGACTTGCTCAATAGGCGTAGAGAAATTTACCTGTAAAATCAAACGGGCCATTTTCTTATGCTGCCTTATTAAGCCATCCTTAAGATACTGAGCACACATGCTCCAAGCGTTACTGCAGTAATCAAAGTAGGGCAGTATGAGAGAATTAGTTATAACTTTAGAGCTGTCAATTGTGAGATATTTTCTGAGTCTACTGAAAAGCGCCAGCCGTGAGCCAATCTTCTTCATTGTTTCTTCTACATTTTTTTTGCCAGGTCAGTGTCTCATCCATCCAAACCATTAGGTACTTATAGAACTTCACTCTTTCTAGGGCATGGTTGTTAACAGTAAGATTTATGTCACAACAATTTGAGAGTTTCCTATGAGAGCCAAACACCATGTATTGAGTTTTTGACAGATTCAACCTGAGATGATTTTGTGTTAGCCATTTATTGACTATCTCAAGCTCCCTGTTCAACACTGATTCAATTTCTTTGATATCATCCCCACTGTAATACAATATTGTATCGTCAGCGTAAATCATAATGTGACACTTTTCTAGAATCCCTGGTAAGTCATTTACCATAACCGAAAACAGAAGAGGCCCAATAATTGAGCCTTGCGGGACACCTGTTCTGACATTGGTGGTGTCAGACAAGGTCCCATTGACAAAAGTTTGTTGGGTTCTTCCGGATAAGTATGATTGAATCCAAATAAATTCTCTATCTTTAACTCCATAAAAAGGAAGTTTCTTTAACAACAATTCGTGATTGACAGAATCAAAAGCCTTCCTTAGGTCAAGATAAACAACACCTGTCAAGCGGCCATGGTCTATTTGCTTCAGCAGATAATCAGAAAAATAGGTGAGTACAGTATTTGTCGAGTGATTTTTCCTAAAGCTAGACTGTTGCTTTACAAATAAATCATTATCATTAAAATGGGCATGGAGTTGATCATGAACCACTCTTTCAAGAACTTTCGTTACGATGGGAATAACCGATATCGGTCGATAGTTATTTGGATCGTGTTTATCACCACTTTTGAAGATGGGTGTGACTTTAGCGGTCTTCCACTCAAGTGGTATTTGCCCTGTCTGAAGAGATACATTAAAAATCTGAGTCAATTGTTCAGAGACAATTGGGGCAGCTTCTCTGAGCAATTTGGAGTGCAGTCCATCAATGCCTGTTGCCTTTTTTTTATGTCTAGCGTTTTCAGAATCTCTAATACGCGCTGAGAATCAATATCCATGAAGGCAAAATTTTGGTCGCAGGACACATGGTGCATGTTACCATTATCATGTCTTGGGGTACCCTCAGGTATAACACCAAAATTTGCAAATGAATGATTAAATTCATTTTGCTTTATCAAGTGGTTCATGAATGTACTCATCATTTACTCTAAGTCTGTGAACGGAAGGTTGGGCATTAGTGCCACTGAGACCTTTCAAGATTTTCCACAGTTGGGCAGGATTTCGTTTATGTTCAATTATATTTGTCACATAGTAATCTTTCCTTAAAGCATGTCGATAATTATTGACATGATTCCTACAAAACCGGTATTGTTGCCAATAAATACTCAATCCACTAATTTTCGCCCTTCTTTTTAGCCTATCACGTTCGTAGGACAATTGGATATACTCTTCATAACCCAAGGGGTAATCTGCCCCCTTACTCTCATTGTTACTACTGGGGCATTTCTATCACAAGATTCTACAAACATCTGTTTCCATGCATCCCACATCAGATTAACATCCTGTGCATGGAAATGTCTCCCTAATTGACACCCGCCAACTTGAAGATCTTCCAAAAAGTGTTGTGCGTGAATCTCTTAAAATTTCGGAATGTTACAGTTTTAGGTTCAATCTTTGGTCTATGTAGTTTCCTTACAAAATAAACAAGGCTATGGTCACTGAGCCCCTCAGAAAGAACACAACTCTGTACAATGTTATGAGAGGTATTGGTTAAGACAATATCGATCAAACTTGTACTTGTCTCAGTAATTCTAGTTGGATGCTGAATAACTTGTTTCAACTTATGAGTTCTACAGAGTGACAAAATTAACTGTGATTTTCTTTTACAGAGCATATCACAATTGAAATCTCCCAAGATATATAATTTAAACTCATTGCCCTGTTAATTGAATCCTCTACAAGTCTTTGATATACTACATCGGCACTAGGTGGCCTATACAATGTACCTATCATTATTGTGGTAGAGTTTTGTAGACTAATCTCAATCCATATGGCTTCTAGGCCATCAAGTTCTAGGTCATGTTTACGTGTATATGACAGAGAATGAGATATATACATAGCTACTCCCCCACCTCTGCGAGTACGATCCAGTCTTTCCAGTGAGTAGCCATCCAGTCGAAGTTCGCCGTCTGACACCGTGCCATCTAACAAGGTTTCTGAAAATGTCAAGATATCAAAAGGTTTTCTCACCAGCTTTTCCTTCAGATGATCGTATTTGGTGAGAAGACTGTGGATGTTCAGGTGAGCAACACGATGTCCTCTGGTTGTCACGTTGATCGGGTAAGTATCGTCATGCGTTGCACTGTTGTCATCTGAGATGTTGGCTTCAGCCTCAGATTGAAGCAAACTGGAAGGATCTGAGTTAGATGTTGAGTTATCATGGTAAGTCTTTCTTAACACATGTCGTCGACTCCGTCTGGTCTTCTTCTCCGAGATATACCAAGATTTGTTAGTGTGCTCCATAATACAGGGTTAAGTCACTGTTGATGTAGATGAACTGTGTTCAGTGCCAACAGGGATGCCCTGTCGTATACATAAGTTGCGCCCTCTGTGGACAGGTTAGACCGGAGCTTACCCAGGACATTTCTTTGCTCCTCGTTATTGCTGTCATTTGGACCTGGGTTTAAGCTGACATCTCCAGCAAGCAATAATAGCAGTTGAAATGTAGAGTTGGAGTTGGGGTAAAAACACAGTCTTCTCCCACAGTATTTGTGTGTTTTCCAAGATTCAATTTTGGGACAAGAGATGCCATCACTGTGTGAATCTGCATATTCACTCCCATTCATATGATTGCAAAGAAGTAGCAAACACAGCAGTGAAAGTGTTTTATAGAACATCATTGTAAGTACACTAAACTCCCTTTGCGTAGAACAAAAGCTATTCAGTACTCAGGTTCACGGCTGGTTGGATATCAAAAGGCTGTGGCTTGTAGGGGTAGTACATGCAAGCATGTATGTGCTATATCATGGCTTCTCTCATGTCCAAACTAATACTCCCATGGCAAAGAAAATCATCACAAAATTCCTTGATGGATCAGTCCATAAAAACCTCAAAAATTTTCCTGCAGGTCCTTTAGGTCTCAATAAATAAAATTGTCAACAGCATGAACAAAACAAACAGAACTGGAACATATAAAAAGCAGAAGTAGGCAGAGCAATTATAATAGTAATGATAATTGAAAAAGAAAATGACTACCAGCTCAATTACCCCAACGCCCAGCCACGCCCGAAGTGAAATCTGAATGTTTTATTTGCGTTTATTGTTAATGACAATACCAATCAACATGATCAAAGACACTCATATACGCTGGATTATTATTATTATTTTCAAACATATTTTGAGATTTTTTTTTTTTTTTTATCGAGTAATTCTTATCCGATTCAAATTTATGTTGACCCTTTCCATATATATTTTAGTAATATCAGTAAACCTATTTATATGTATATTCAATCATTTTTACACACAAAATTATGCACTTGAAACCATTGACATAAATAAATTCGCCTAGAAATTTTGAACGTGTTCAAAACTTTTTGGCGAATTATTTTCAATGGAAAATCCCGGCATATCGAAAGGAATGTGGTTTAAACCAAAAACAATCGCTTCATGCGCCAATGCAGGATAAAAAG
>CALNVZ010003102.1:0-24644 GCA_940671915.1 Paracentrotus lividus
ATAAAATATAACCGATTTCAGATATTTTTAAAACCAGTTATTTAATTGTTTTTTTTTTTTGTTTATTATTTTTGTTTTTTTGATTTAAAGCATATAAAAATTATCACTTATAAAAAATAAAAAAAAAATAAAGAAAATCCGACGATTATCATTAAAAAAGACATTTTTTATTTATTTTTTTTTCTTTATTAATGTGAAAATATTAAATCTATTTCAATTGTATGATAATTTATTTTTTTTTTTTTTTAAAAATAATATAATATTACAAGTTGTTTTTTAGAATTTTTTCTTTTTTTATCTTGATGTTGGAAAAAATACATTTTATTTCTTATTTTTTGCTTTTTATAAATCGCAATACATTTAATTACTAATGACATATAAAAATTTAAGTGTGGTAATTAATTGATTTTTTTATTTTGTTATTTTTTATATTTTTTATTTATTTAATAAAAACGATTTTTTTTTTTTATCGCATTTTTTCATTCTATCATATGTTTTATTTTTTGATTAATTGTTTTATTATTTTTTATTTTTTTTTTTATATTTATTTTATTTTTATTATATTAATTTAATTATAATTCTTAGTTTATATTTTATGTTTTAAGTTAAACAATCAGGTATTTGTTTCATGATTTAGTTAATAAAAATAAACATTTATTATTTTTTATTATTGATTATTTTTTTTTATGTAATATAAACTATTTATTATGTTATTCATAAATTAATATAATGACTATTTTTATTTGTTATTGATTTTTTTATTTTTTTATTAATTTTTTTTTGTATCATATCATTTGTTTTTTTTATTATTTTTTTTATTTTTTTATTATTTTTGTTTTATATTTTTTTTATTTTATATAACAATAATGTTTAAAAAAACTTATTATAATCTTATAATTTTTTTTTATTTTTTTTTTATTTTTTTTTTTTAAAAACATTTTTTTTGTTTTTTTTTATTTTATAAAATAACATTTTTTTTTTTTTTTTTTGTTTTTGATATTGATTTTTATTATTGTTATCATTTTTATTATTTCTTTTTATTTTTATTTTTAAAAACTATTAAAAAATAAAAAAAAATAAACATAAAAAAAAAGAAACATTAATATACATTTTTTTTTTATTATTTTTTTATTTTTTTTTATTTTTTTTTTTTATTTTTTTATTTTATTTTTGTATTTTTTATATTATTTTTTTCATTATTTTATAATTTTATTTTTGTTTATTTTATATTATATAAATAAATAAAATTAAAAAAAAAAAAATAAAATACATATTTTTTATTATTTGTTTTTTATTTTTTTATATTAATCAATTTATATTTTTTTTTTTTATGTACAATTTTTTTATTTTTTCTTTTGATTTATTTTTAAAAAATTAATTAAAATAATCATATATTTTTTGTATATAACATCATATTTTAATTTATTAAAAAATAATTATAAATATAATCATTGTTTAATCATGTGTAATTAAATAAATTTATATTTTTTATTAAATCAATTTAATTTTAAATATATTTAAATTAATAAAAGAATTATTGATTATATCTTTAATGTTGTATTTTGATTTTTTTTATTTTTTTTTTTTTTTTGATTTTATTTTTTAATTAAAACATTATTTTTTATTGTTTTTTTTACAATATTGTTTTTTATATATTATTATTAATTCTATTTTGTTTTTAATTTTGTATTTTTATATATTTTTTTGATTTTTTATTTTTTTATTTTTATTATAATATTATAATTCATATAAAATAATAATAATTAATAAAATTTTTATTTAATATCTTTTTTTCATTTTATTTTTTATTTTTTTTTTTTTTTTCATAATTAATTCGAATTCGTTCATTGAGGTATATTTATATTTATATTTATTTTTTTTTATTTTTGTTTTTTAAGTTTTTTTATTTTTTATTTGATGTTTATTTTTACAATTTTTTTGATATTTATTTTTATTTATTTTTTCTTTTTTTTTTATTTTATTATTATTTTTTTTTTTCAATTCATATATACTTGTTTTTTTTTTTAATTGTTTTTTTATGTTTTTTAAAATATAAAAAAAACGAAAACAATTTAAGTTTTTTTTATTTATTATATTGATAATAATTACAGTATGATTTTAGTTTATTTTAACACATAGTTTTGTTTTATTTTTTTTTGTTTTTTTTTTATTAAATATAAAATAAAATCATATTTTTTTATAATAATTATATTAATCTTATTTGTAAATATCATTTTTATAACATCATTTTTTTTTAACATTACTTAAATAAAATATTTCTTTTTTTTTTTTTTTTTTTATTTTTTATAGTTTTTTTTTTATATTTTTTTTCTTTGTTTTAATTTACATTAATCATTACAAAACAATCATGTTTTGTTTTGAAACATTTTACTATTTTATAGTTTATTTATATATTTATTATTAATAACATATTAAATCTCAGACAAGTTATATGATACAAGGTGTATTGGTTGAATGACAACAAATAATCGATATTAGCATTTAAGATCCTGAAGGTTTGAGAAAGAAATCAGGCCCTTTTGGTTAGTAAAATATAATTATATAAAGTAACATAAATTGTTCATGCACATGTCGTGTTGCTTTTGCGCTGATGAAACATTGTAGCTCAATAACGACAAATTTTCAGGAGAGCAAAAACGTCGCGGCCACTTAGTAATGTGAGATTGCCTTTCATTCGAAAACGCTGTGTACTCTTTTGGAATAAGACTGCTTGAATTTGAGGATCACATGAATGATTAACTTAAGGGCCTGTCCACAGCGGAAGATCGTTGAGGCGACAACCTGATAATTTCATAATAATAAGGAGTTAATCTTAAAAGGCGAATATATACATTACATACGACTCTATCTAAGCTAGGATACACAACAACTGCTACCAACATACAACTAGCAGATCGCCAAGTTTCGCAGCAACGATCGCCTCCATGGGACAGCCTTTAGAGAAACAAAAAGTGATTTTCACCAAAATTTGGAAATACGGTTCAGCCATCGACGATGTCCTGACAGACATTGTATCTCATTTGTGAAAAAAAAAATACCTTTGGTGATTTCAAGGTAATAGTCGAACAATGTTTGGGTCCAAATCCCAGCTGTCATATCCCCAAAATAACACCATAGTAGGTCAAAGAAGGTGATCACATAGGTACGCATTTATTTTGTTTTTTGTTCTCCTGAGTTCGATCATTCCTTAAAGTTACGAAGGTTTTGTCACACGACAATATGCTTAATAATGCTCCTGGATGGCCATTGAAGGGTAATGTTCCTATTCATTGAAGAAGACCAAACAAGACGTTTAAGGATCTCCATCTAACGATGGCTTTCGTATCCCTCTACCCTTAGCAGGGTAGGTGGGGGTGAACTGTAAAAAAAAAGACAAGAACAAAATTCAAAATCTGAAAAAATAAAAACTCTAGTCACAATTCACTTTTAAGAAATTTTCGGTCCAAATTTTTCTTGGCATTCTGGAAACTTTTACTAAAAATGTCCACATATTCAAAAAACATTTCCAGCCCGTTTTAACTATTTTAATTGATTTCTCATTTCTTGAATCTATTCTGAGGTTCATTAGGATATCATCTACAGCAATGTAAAATCAAGGCCTTAAGGGGAAGTTCACCTGAACATTTAATTCTTTGTAAAAATGCAAAAAATAAAAGAAAATATGAGTACGGTTTGAAAGAATAATTCATCAAAGGAATAAAAAGTTATGGAATATTGAAATTTTGATTTTGTGAACGTCACGTGCGATGCTGCTCATCCATTGTAATTGTTATGTAAATCCAATATTATGTCCTTTCATAGTTCTTGATGAGGAATGGTCTTATAACCTAGTGGCATATATATTAACAAGATTTTGATGATATATCACAGCATGGTAAACTTTGTATTCTTTTGAAAAATGGCAATTTATGGATTAGCTTACACAACATATGGCACAGTGCTCGCAAGTGACGTCACAAAATCCAAAATTCAATATTTTACAACTTCAAATTCTTTGGTGGATTTTTTAAACCTTCATTCATATTTTCTTTATTTTTCTGCAATTTTACAAAAGCATTAAATTCAGGCGAACTTCCCCTTTAAAATATTTTTACGTTGTATTATGGAATATGTTTCTACGTTTATTATAAAGTGGTGCTTTTATATTATGAATGACATATATATTCTTTGTGGCATTAAGCAATGAATGAGAAATGATTGGTAGAAAATATAAACATACACAACCCCTCAGATACACGCTTTGATCTACCAAAAGTTACAGGCAACCGAAAAAACGGGAGAGAATCAAACTTAATATGGAAAAATAAAATGAGATAGCAAATTGAAACAAAAAGTTCATCAAAGATGGGTTATAAAGTAATAGCAGTTATGAAAATATATCGAAATCTTCTTGACTCTATGTGATTCCTGAATTTGCCACAAAAAAAAAATGTAAATAAAAGAAAAAAAAATAAAAAAAAATAAAAATATTTGCTTCAAAAGGCTGATTTGGGGAACAAGAAGTCTGCGATTGTGTACAAATCAATAGAGAAATGTCCTAAAAATCGGCCATATTTAACCTATATCAGACTGGTGTTTTGGGTAGCTTGTCAAGACTGGGGGGGGGGGGGGCATGATGGCCCCCCCCTAGATCTCGCGCCGATCGCGCACGCGCCGAAAATTTGGCACGATGTATTGAGCATGTAATCTACAAGACTGCGCATTAATTTTTCCAAAATAAATTAATTTTTTTATATAATTAATATGCTAATTTAGCCATGAAATCAACTTTTGCTGCTGATAGAAAAAATAAAGCTCCTAGAATGCTAATTTTGTGTATTTATTCATTCCTTATAGCATTCCACAATGTACTAGAAAAAAAATCTCGTTCAAAATTATTTCTTATGTATTTTATTGTTTATGAATTTCTTATGTATTCTTGTTTTTTTCGACCTTTTGTTTTTCTTATTCTTTTTTCCGTAAAATCATTTAAAACCATTTTAGCATAATATGCTAATAATGATTTCAGCCAATGAAGTTAAAATAATCATATCTTTATGAATGGTGAGAAATCAATTTGCATTGACTTTGTACACCAAAATCAGCGTTTTTGAGGCCATTTCGTCTGAGGATATTTTTGAAAACGTGCAGCGTCGTAACGGTACGACCGATTTTTGGCGAAATGTTTCAAAGATGCGCGAGACTTGAAGTAAAAAGTCAGCAGGGGCGCGATCAGAAAATTTTGTGCGGCGGAGTGCGCGGAAAAATGTCGAGGGGGGGCCATGATTGCCCCCCCCCGAGTCTGATGATGGGTTAAAGCAATTTTGGCAATTTGAAGATCGCCTCAAAAAGTGAACCAACACTCTCAAGCTTCCACGATTCTCTTGTTCATAACCGATTTTGATGAACCGTCTAATTAATTGCTTCTCTCAGTTTCTCTCAAATGCGGATAGACTTCATCATGGGTTTTTGTTTCCTATTACACTTACATGAACATAAGTAACCAATACTTCTTCGATAAACAATGTTCCCACGCCGATGCGTTGTCAAAACAATCCCCTGGTTCCGACCCTCCATTTTTAGCTAAGCCTTCATTTGTTACCGAGCTCTTTCAGCGCCATTTCCTTGAGGTGCATTTCGTATTGTAGGTCCTCATCTTTCTCATGCATTGCCGCATCGTTTAGTTCAATTCAAGCTTAGCTCTTCAAGCTGAACCATTCAGTTGTTCCTCTTCTCTTTCCTTCAGCCCGTTAGCTGATACATCATCTTCTCCATGCAGCGCCATCTCGAAAGCTGTTCCTCCTTCTCCTCCGTGCATCTCGTTGAGCTTCCCTCATCCTCTTCAAACGCCATCTCGTTCAGTTACTTCGCATCCTCCATCAGAGCTTTCTCGTTCATTCTTCCTCATCATCCATCATCAGCTCTCTCCTCTTCATCGTCTCTTAGTGCCATTTCGTTCAGAACTTTCAACATCATCTCCCTCAGTTGTTCTTCCTCATCCTCCTCCTCCAGCGCCATTTCTTTTAATTCCTCATCCTTCTCCTCCATTGCCATCTCATTGGAATTCATCCTCATCCTCCTTCAGCGCATCTCGTTTAGTTCTTTTCTCCTCCTCCATCAAGCTTTTTTCGTCAGTTGTTCGTCTTCCTCTTCCTTCAGCGCATTTCGTTCATCTGATCTCTCTTGTTCTGCGAATGCAACATCAAGAGTAATCTACGTTTTCTATGAATGTAAAATCTTTTGCCAATTAGTCGGCTGGTCATATTCCTCAAAAGCACCAAATTTGCCCATAGGTTGCCCATACCTTACTATGAAGGAGTGATTGGTTTGACCCACATGTATCAATCAGAATTATATTTACATCTGGACCGTCTGACCTTCTAACTCACCAGAGGCGGGCAAGGGGGGGGGGGGGCACTGTACCCCCTTTTTTCATCTACCCATAAAGTGCCGCCTTTTCATGACAAAAAGTGCCCCTTTTCTTAGCTAAAATAAAATCCAATTTTTATGTAAAAAGGGGCACTATTATTACAAAAAGGGGGGCACTTGTAATACAAAAAAGGATGCCCTTGTTAACCTCCATACGTCTTTAACACCAAAATTTTCGGCTCGCGCTCGCGCTCGCGGATTATTTTATGAAGGTATATGATGCACAATTAACTCAATTTTAGCCTCAATTTTAGGCTCGCGCTTCGCGCTCGATCGCAGATACTAAATATGTTTGTATAATTTTCAACTCGAGCTTCGCGATCGCGGATAAGAGCCGATTAAACCTCCAATTTTGAGCCAAATTTTCGGCTCGCGCTTCGCGCTCGCAGATACTAAATAATTTATGTAATGCTCAATTAAAACTCCAAATTTTCAGCTCGCGCTTCGCGCTCGCGGATGCCTAAAATAGGGTCTATAATGACAATTATCTCAAAATTGTTTATCATTAATGAAATACAAAGCCCATTTCCAATTTTTTAAAAGCACAATTTAAAGGCAAATTTTCTGTCATCCATACTTATTGAATAGATTTCTCTTAACCCTTCAGGCCGGCTTTTTTGGGCTCTCTATAGCCGGGGAGGGTTTGAATCAAACCCCCCCCCCCTGAGATTCGGCCGCCGATCGTGTGAGCGGCGCGAAATTTTGCGCAATGGGTAGTGTGGCGATGTATCTACAAGCTAGTATAGTTAATTTTCCTGAAATAATGTGATTTTATTTTGTAATAATTAATTATGCTAATTTATCGCATAACTCATTGCTTTTTGCTCTAATTTACTAAATAAAGCTCCTATAATGTGATTTTGTTCTAAATATTCTTTGTAGCATCCTAACAATGTACTCGAAAAAAAGATTCGGTATCAAAATCAATTTTCTATGATTTATTGTTTTTTTGAATTTCTTATGGATTTCCTTGTTTTCGACCTTTTTGTTTTCTTGTTTTTTGGTCAAAATTGATTGCAAATTCTTTTTGAAGGCATAATTATGCTAAAATAAATAAATCTTATTCAATAAAAGTGAAATTACATCATATCTTTGTGAATTAGGTGAGAAAACCTATTTGCATTGACTTGTACACAAAATCATGTTTTTGGAGCGATTTCGTCTGACAGATATTATTGAAAATCGTGCAAGTTGTAACTCGTACTGACGGATTTTCACAAAATGGTTTTAAACATGCGCAGACTTGAAGTAAAAAGTCAGCGGCGGCGGCGGCCGCGGTAATAAAAAGTCTTGCGCGGCGGCAAGTCGGAAATGCTTGAAGGGGAGGGGTTATTCAACCCCCCCCCCCCCCCCCCGGCCTGATTAGGGTTAAAGCCTCTTTATCTCAAGTCCGCCTTTTTAGAACAAGTGCCCTTTTCCATCGTGACCCCCACTTCAAAATCGTTCCGCCGCTCTGACCTCACCATCAATAGACTCGACTGCCGGGTTCGACCGCAGGTCCGAATCGTAATAACCTCCATTTTTAACTCTTCAGGCGCATAGCAACCCTATCCTAATGTAAAGCAAATGGCCTATAGATACTAGCCCTAACAGCTCCCACTACGCTTTTTGTTTGTTTTTTTGTTTTGTCTTGTTTTTTTTTATATGTTTCATGTCATTGTTCTGCGAGGCGTTTCAAGTGAAAACAGGAAATATCCAGACATGCAGAAGATGAATAAATTTGTATTCGCATAATATGGAATGCCATGATTGTAAATTAATAGACTATACTCACCAGCTCAAGCAAGGATTTGACTGCGCCTCAAGGTTTTGCAAATCGTCATACTCTTTCCTGAATTCGAATAGTATACTTTTAAAACCATGTATTTAACGTGCTTGACAAGCAATACATGGAGATTGATTATCTTGTCTTTAATGAGTCCAAGAGCCTGAACTTTCGATACTTGCAAAATATTCGTCAGAGACAAATCCCTATCTTATTTCACTTTCGTTTATGGATATATTTGACAATATTCAATTTAAGTAATCAATATAATGTTTACTTCATTATTTTCATCATTATCACGCTGCGTCTATTATGCATGTGTTAAACAAATTTTATATCAATGTTGGTATATCATGGGCTCAGTTTAGAATAGCTGAATAATTTTGTCTCAATCGAAATATTATACTAACAGAAGCCGTGGGGCTGAATTCCGCCCCCCCTCTCCCCCCACCTTATGTCAGCAAACGTGTACAAGAACGCATAAATTAACCAAGATTTGTGATTTTTAACCTGTTCAGCCCCCCCCACACCACCACCACTTTCGGCTCAGCCCCTCCCACTTTCAAAAAACGCTCCGGGCCTGATTACGTTTTCTGAAGAAAAAAAATAGAGATTATATATCATTATAGAGTTTTGAATAATTAATCAACACCTATCAAGTCATAAGTGTTTGTCTGACATAGCACAACGAATATGCAAGTGGATGCCAATTATTGTTTATTTAGATAGCAGTGTGCTTGACCTCGATTGTTAACTATGGTCCTAAGAAAGAACACTCTTAATAAAAACGCCTATTCATAGAACGAATAGTAAATAGTGAACGGTCTGGAAGTAACTAGTACATTAAATACAAAATGGAGAGAGAGGGGGGGGAGTAGATAGAAGAGAGAGAGGGATAGAAGAAGAAAGAAAGATACGAGAGAGAGAGAAGAGAGAGAGAGAGAGAGAGAAGAAGAAAGTAGATGATTCGATAACCTAACAGAAATTAGCTCTATCAAATCATCCACAGGATTGCAATCTCTGCTTTTATGACCTATTGAAACCGGCTGTATACTCTCACCTATCTATCATCCCACTTCTTTTTCTTTTATGCAGAAATGCATTGTTATATGTAATGGTGCCTGGTTCTACACTTTTTATAAAACATTTTCCTGAGCACAAATAAAAGGTCTGTAAAAAAGTCTTCAGTTATTGAAATCGAAGATATGTGCAGCATTTTATTACACAATTGCCTACCTATATCACTCGAGTCCGTTTCCTGAAGACATTAAAGTCATTCTAATATACTGAAACTGTTTGAATAATCGAATATTTTTATGATTGTTTTATTATTATTATTATTCGACAGAATGGCAGCGTACATATGACTGCATAACAAGATATGATTTTCCCCAAATACTGAAAACATTATAATTATGCACTCAGTAATGAGTAAATCATGCATGATCACATTCAATATCATCATGATGCTGCACTTGCTATACTACTCATGCAAGTAAGAAATGTGGGGTCAGTGAAATTCTAAATCCCTCTTTATCATTTTTATTTTTTTCCATCATAATATGAAACCTTATTTATATTTGATGATTTCACATACAGGCTGCAAAACACATCAGTCAGTACTGAAAAATGGCTGTCTGTCGACCTCTTGGTTGGCTTAGGAAACTTTCTCAATAATAATTTATAGCGAACAGCTTTAAAACCTTCAATAAAATAAGATAATCTATAGTCTCACTGCAAATTCTCTATTAGATAATTTAACTTTTGTTTAGTAAAGAAGTTTTAGACCCTTTTTTGATATGCAACCTTGCTCTGGGCATGAAGCTGCTCAAAGACACTTTTCTGCATTGACTTTCCATTGGGGTAAAACTGCTGCAGTAAAAGGTATAATCCCATGCAGTGCAAAGGTCAATTATGATTGAACGATGCGATGATTTATATTTTATTTATTTATTGTCAATTGCCTTGGAATATCTGAAGTATATAACTAGATTCTCCCATGCAATCTACCTTCAGGTGTAGCTACCTTTACAAACCAAGTGTACAGCCAAACGTATTAATGTATAGACATACTAATACTGAACACTTATCTTAATGTGATCTCATCATTTCCATTACTTTATAACTCATTAAATCTACGAAATGTAAAAGATATACATACTATATTTTTTCTAGGCTGGGTATCGGAAACACAGCAACACCGATGAAAACAGTAAAAGGATTGAGGCCTTCTTTTGACGTGTTGGTCTGTTTCTGATGAAAGTGTATCTTTGAACGGGGGGGGGGGGGGTTGGTCGAAATACACCTATAAAGACACTCAAAGAGGGAGATCATGATCTGAGCATCGAAGCGAGAGAGCTTTCACGCATAAAACTTTCTAACTCTTTCTTCTATTTCATTAATACGTACTCACGCATCAAAGACATTTTGGGGTGGGGTCAATTGGTGCATGCAAAAAACAACACAAACAAAATCAAAAAAAACAACTTTATAATCATAAACTAGAACGGGCGTATATACTATAATATAGAGATCCAAGGTTCTAAAATAGAGACGAGCGAATATAAGACAATAACTTTAAATGGCCTATTAATATTATATATATATATATATATATTTATATATATATATATATATATCATTCTGGCAATCTTGTTACCATGGCGAAGTCCGATCTGGGGGGGGGGGTCGGCCGAAATTTTAAAATTCTCACAGCAACCAATGGGTAGAGAGTAAGACCTGAGTCTCCGGCCCCGCCCCCCCCCCCCCCACCGTGGCAAGAAAATCGCCAGCTCTGATTTTTAAAGAGACTTAAAAAAACATATAAGCTTGTGAATTAATTGGCATATAATCCTTGAAATACTTTCTTGATCATGATTGTACTTCAAATATGATTGGCTCAATGAACTTTACAATAAAGTAAAAGGTATATTTCAAATACAGTCGCTCGTCATATCAAATCATCAGCCAATAATGATAACAAGTATTTATTTTATAAAAAATATGTATATATATTGCTCTTATCATGTGTTCGAAAAAAGTTATTAAACGTTGTTTTTTTTCCGACCGACAGGGGGAGGGGGTGGTTAATATTAAACTCCCTCTACAGCACGACCCCGAGTATATAAATCAGGACCATGCACAAAGGTCAGATGCGTTTCCAAACAAAGTAAGTCCTTTGGGCCATTATCTCGTATCCATTAAAATGGTTACACATGGTGGTGCGTAACCCTTACATTTTTTATCGAAAGGAACTCTCAACACAAAAGTGGACTCCAATTGCTCTGAACGGAAAAAAATTCTACTACAAAAGAAGAAGAAGAAGAAGAAGAGAGAGAGAAAAGAAAAAAAGGCCCAACATGGAAGTCTTCACTCATTGTGTTTATTAGGGTTGTAATAATGGGGCAAGAGAATCTCTGCTTGGAATGTCGATGTTAAATTTGGAACTCCTGTGCCTATCTGACATTCACAAAAATACATTACCCACGCTTAAACAGAAACTAACAATATTTTGCTCGCGATTAGAGAAACACATTATCTAATGCAAGTGATAATAATAAACTAAATAGTTGCGAATTTATGACAAGCAAGTTATCTGTTAGCCCTTTCTTTTCGCGGAATGGCTGCGGGACACGTGGCAAATGGGGAGGTGGTGTCCTCATTTATGCAAGTTCTTTCTTTCTTTTTCTTTTTTTTTTTTTTTTTTTTTTTTTTTTGGGGGGGAGGCATATAGAAACGTGAAGTAAACTTTCGCGCAAACTTTGAAACTACACTCAATTAGCTCATACGCGCCAGACTTGTTTTGAACTCAACTCGCGTCGCGCTCGGCCTAGCAAAAAGGGCCTAAATTACAAGCCATTCATATATTACGTTTCCATAATGTCCCCCCCCCCCAAAAAAAAAAAAAAAAAAAAAAAAAGTAAAAAGAAGAAAGATCGCAGCATCCCGCGAAAGGGGCATACTAAAAAACCGGGTAAGGCCCTTTTGGCATAAGGCGACCGTGTTTTCTAATATTGGTAATGTCAAACAGTGAAGCATTAATTAAATTTAGGTTTTCAGTATTATGTCATATTAATCAACCCTAATCTAAGATTGAAAAGTACCGCCATTTTCCAGCTTACAATTTTCATGCGGGGGGGGGGGGGGGGGGGGTCGTGGATATCCGCCGCTGTGCGGTGCATCTGCATGCAGGTTGCCCATGAAATAAACTAGGAACTTGGGGCTATATAGTGTTCGCCCTTAATTTCCTTAAAAAGAATTAAAAAACAAAAACAAAACAAAATCCATTATTGGGTCAAATATTTATTGGTCCAAGGCCATCTATTCGTAACAAAATAATCATGAAATCAATGGGCCTATTTTTATCATTGCATAAGCTATTTATGTTTCTCCTCTTTTTGCTTTTGTAATTGCTTATCTGGTGGCGCCAGTGAAATAAGTTGGCCAACAATCGAGAACATTTTCCCTTTTCCTTGTAGACCTGAGCCTATCCTTAGGCCTATAACCCGAGGGTCAAAAAAAAACTTACACCTAGAAAATGATCGATAAAAAGAAAAAATTTAAACCCTATTATATTACATATTCTGAAAGAGTAAGACTCTCCAACATGCTTCTGGTACATTTTTTTCGTGTATATTGTCTTACGCTTGATGAACACGAACGCATTGTGCAACATGCAAATTTCGATTTGGGAGGCCAGGGTGGGGATGAAATTGAAACAACAAAAAAGCTGACAAAAAGCAACTTCATCATAATAAAAAGCATTAACTTTTTAAAAAGAAAATGCTTCGCTTATAACTTGACAGGGGTGTTGTTACACATCATCTGACTATCATTTTGTATGAAATTAGATTGACCGTCAAGTAATGCTGAATGAGTACACATCAAAAGTAAATTGCCATGGAACAGAACTAAAAAAGGCCTCCGACACTTTTGAAAAGAGTTTTTTAATGTCTTTGACTGTCTCACTCATGCCGACTCTACGATTATCCTCATTTTTCATACAAAATGTAATCGATATTGTAACAACACCCCTCCAAGTTATTAAGCGAAGACATTTTGTAAAAAGATTATGCTATTCTATTCATGATGAAGATGCTTTTTTGTCAGCTTTTGTTTTTCAATTTCATCCCCACTGACACATTCAATTGCATGTCGCAACAATCGTCGGTGTTCATCAAGCGTAAAGATATACCCTAAAAATGTACCAAAATGCGGAGAGTTACTCTTTAGAAACTAAAATAATTTAGGTTATAAATGGTTTTCTTTTACGACATTTTTCTAGGTGTAAAGTTTTTTTTCTCACTCGGTTAATTTATATTTGTCTGTAGACCTACTTTTTATTACTTTCATTTAGGTATTAAAATAAATTATCCTTTTTCATGCCCACAAATAAGGGCCATAGGAGGGATGAATGTAGGCCTACTTTCTGTCCTTAGCTTATACAAAAGCATTTTTATGTACAATTTTTGTTGTTATGCTCACAACACACACGGTCATTTCTTTTTTCTTTCATCAAATAACAGTCGTTGGCATAGCCCTTTCCAAGCCAAAAGATTATGGCGAAGTTTTTTTGTATTTAATATTTTTCATATTAAAGTAAATTGCTTTAATTTGATAAATTAAAAACTAACATTGATTTTTCAATTGACTATAAAAATCAAATTGCTTAGGTCGAATTTGTTTTGAATAAGCATAATATGATATAAAAACTCGCTGTTCTGAGCCTGAAAGAAGCCTAAATAACAACAATTGCGACATCGGGCGCGCCCAATCGCTGGGCTCTGACCTTGCAGGCTCTCTTGAAATAGAGTTTTTTGGGCGGGAAATGTTATATCCATCATATACTTTCATTATGTCCATTCAATTTTCTATTTTTTACATTGGTGCTAATGCAGTTCGTATCCCATATATACAGTGAATTTTCCCTTTTGTCAGCTGTATGTAACGTCTGATTGTGTAGCCCGTGCATGTATATGAATTGATGTGCCTAAGGCAATTGCGCATTCGCGCAACCACAACAATCTTGAGAATCGTTCTTTTTTAATTGCTGTCAGGTTAGTTACGGTATGCATCATGATGTAATTTGATTATTAGTATAATTGCTCTCACAGACTAGTATTCATATTCATGTATTCATAACTCAGGCTATACTATTTATGTTGTTGTGATATGACTCTGCATCATTGTCTGGAATAAAGTCTCAATTCAATTCATTCAATACTAAATCCACTTGGTGTATGACATATGAAGCACCAATTTTGTGACTGTGAGTAATGGTGAGAAAACAACACAGTCACAGTCTCGTTGTGCCACACGTGCCCGAACCAAAGGCCTATAATGAAATTTTATCAAAACACCAATAAAAACTAAAGTTCTGGATAAACTTCCTGTGGCCCAAAAAAAGTGAAACTTACAATCTTCAAACACTACTAGAGAAATGTCCCCATTCAATTAAATATGTTACTGCACAAAGCAACACCACTCTTAAACCATAAGTGCGAAAAGCGATGTCTGGAAACATTCTGAGATCTGAGAATAAAAAAAAAAAGAAATAAAATAGGCCTAAATAATAAATTGAAAAAAAAAGTCTGTGAGTCCTGTGCAAGATATAATCTTTGGGCATGATGACGTAGACTTGAATGTGGACTTTGATTGATATGATCAAGTAAAAGAGAATAATTAATTGTGTGTAATGTGAAGTTGTATCTTCATTTTTATCAACTGATCAGAAGAAGACACCTAGCACTTGTAGCAGAAGCAATTCGGGACTGTGCATTGCAAAACTTGGCGAAAATCGGGAGTGTTTTTTTAATTTTTATTTCATGTATGAACTCAATTTATTGAAAAAGCTATTCTCTGATTGGAATATAAATGCATAAAAATATAGGAAGGCTTCAATTTAGAGTCAATATCTTTTGCAAAAAGTAGAAAAATCATGGGGAAAAACCAATGGGCCAAGATGCAAAACCTGCCACCCTTAGTCCCACTTTCACTACGAGGTCAATACTTTGTATTGACTTAGTAAACAGAGTGGAAGAAGACAAGAAAACAAGAAGAAGAAGAGAATAGATGTTTAGATTTCCAGGTGTGTTTCCACGGATTTCCACTTAGATTTCATTGCCCTTCACCAATTTAAATATTCGTGATGTCTGCAATTATTTTTGTGCAAACTTTTGCAAATACTAATTAAATGGCTAACTTTTATAGGCCTGGAGTAAACGCCCCAAACCTAACATAGAACCTTAGCACATCATGAATAATGATAACAGTATTTATAAAGTGCAACATATCCATCTTAAGAGATGCTCATGGCATATACAAATAACAAAACTAGATAAATTTGTCATAAGAATAAAGAGCTTAATTGTAGTCTATGATTCAGCACCAACATTTATCTTTGATGAAACAAGTCCTGAGCCAATTTTGTCCCTGGAGCATAATTTGTTGGTTTTCCTTCTCTTTTTAGGTGAGAAATCTGACTTCCTGTGACTAATCTTTTCTGTCAGGGTTAGGTGCTTTGAACAATCAACTATGGGATGCGCCTGCCTGGGATCACCAACAGATGTGAGTCATGAACATGCTGATTTTGATCAATTCTTACTCATATGTTTTGTTTTTGTTCACGTTCAAGTTCAAGGTTATTTTCCACCGATCATTATACAACATTGAAATATTATTGTAAAAATAAATTTTATTTATTATAATTATAGTGTAACAGCAATATAATTTTACAAGAATAATTAAATGAAAATGTGGAGGGGAACCGCCTATAGGCCATTGGCATTTAGTTGTTCCATTTTAACCTGTCTATTTAGGAATTATGAAACCTATAAAACCTGTGTATAAAAACAACTCAGCAACAAGAATAATAGAAATCGTCCATTCCAAAGTGTATTTAATTTTCATAATATGATATGACATTTCTATGAATTTCGAAAGACCTGAAGCTTCTTGAGGTTTCTCTGTGTTCAAACTTCATTAATAATTTTTGTAATGATATTCTATTCACAAAATATCATTTTTTTTTAAATGATTTTTTTTTATAGGAGCCCGATTCTGGGCGTCTGAATCCTGAGAAGAAGCGACACTGCACAGACATCCTGTGTACGCTGCTCTTCATCTGTTTCTGGATTGGCATGGTAAGAAATATGAGGGCGCTTTGCACTGTAATCTGAATCACATCACTATTACATCAACTTTCTGCAAAATGATGAGTTAATGTACTTGTGTGTCTCAACAATTTTCATATAATTTCTCATTAATCTTAATGCAGTGCATCCCAAAAAGAACTATACTTTTTGAAATGGCTACCAAATAAAAAATATATGATTTTGGGGTTAAAGTTTATATAAAAAGCTAATCCTCAACTATCATTATGACACAAAAAATTCTGAAAATAACGCATGCTCCAGTGAGCAATGCCCACTTTTGTAAAGGACACAAAAATTAGCCTGGGCAGGAATTTGCTATTCATTTATCAACTGGTTATGGACCGCCACAAAGGAGACAAAACCATCGATGGAATAAATCAGCTCACATAGTCAAAGAAAAACCGAAAGTCAGAAATAACAATCAATATTATGCAAAAATATAATGTTTCACCATTTTGTTTTCATATCATTGATTTTTGCTTTGACTTCAGTTTCTTTCTTTTTCTTTGTTAGCCGATTTATTCCATTATTGTTTTTTAACCCTTAGAGCAGGCCACACCCAGGTGATAAATGAGTAGCAAATTCTTGCACAGCCTATTTTTTGTGTCCTTTACAAAAGTGGGCATTGCTCACTGAAGCAAGCGTTATTTTCAAAATGTTTTGTGTCATAATGATAGTTGAGGATATGAGCTTTTTCTATATATAAACTTTTAACCCAAGAACCATATCTTTTTTATTTGGAAGCCATTAAAAAAAAAGTGTATAGTTCTTTTTGGGATGCATTGTATAGAGAGCTGTCTGCTGTGTTTTTCAAAATAATAATCATAGCCCGTGCCATGTCTGTCAGAAATGACACTCCTGGCTCGAAATGAGTCAAGAAAACAGGAAGAAACTACATTTTTCATTTGGGAAAAGCTAGGCAACCAAGACGATTGTCTCGGTGTCCAAATTAAACTTTGAAAGTTAATTTAAAGTGTGTGTGTGAAATAAAGTAAAGAGAGAAAGTGTTATTTTCATCCTTGAGTTGTGAATTTCTAACTGGATATGACAGCCACCCAATAATCTGCTACTTTTTAGTCCTAAATACTCGTTCTTGATACATGTATATTGATATGTAATAAACAATTCAATCGAATGACCGAACCTTATATTAATGCATTTCTAGAGATGTAGTGTTTTGTTGCTTCTTAACTTTTCTTTTTCTTTCAATTTTTTTCTTGTGCTTGCAGTTCCTAATTGCTGGCTATGCTATAGTTTTCGGGAACGTGCTGAGGGTTGTTTTTGGCTATGACAGCTATGGCAATATCTGTGGTCAGATGAATAACCCGATCGAGAACGTGAGTTTCTCTGGAATGGACATGACTGACAGACCGTAAGTATTAGATTAAAAACCGTTGACGAGCTAAATACAACCTTACACATGAAAGCTAAGAGCGTAAACATAAAACCCCAAAATAAATACAGCAAACAGTATTCAAAAAAATGATCGAACCTCAACCAGTCCATCCCTCCCAAGTACTCGTTAAAAGTACCCCTATTAATAATGGCTGATCGACGTCAAAGAAGTTGAAGGAATGCTACTGCTCCAGGCATGATTGGTTTCGCCTTAGAAGAACACGTTTGTATTGCTTGCAGAAAACAATAGAATTCTAGCACACAGGGGTCTATTGTTCTGACATAGCAATACAAACTTTTTCTAAAGCCGAAACCCTATCATGCCTTGGCAGCAAGCATTCCCTAAACTTCTTTACGTCATCACCGCATTAATATAGGGCGTACCTTTTACGAGTACACTATCATGGGAGGATGAGCCCTGTAGGCATCACCAATGAAATACTTTCTAAATGGAAGAAAAAATGCTTAAATTGGAATTGTTGTAATTAGGAAGAAAATTAGCTTCGTATAGTAATTTGTTTTCATTTCTGCGTCCCGGTCTGACTTAATAACAGTACACTATTTTTATCTGTCACGAGTTGATCTCTGTTTCCATTCAAGGGGGATAAAACAGTAATAATTTCTAGTCCATACTGAAAATGAAAGTTTGTCAAAGAAACAGAAAAGTTTTGCTATTACAGGTCTGACTAAGGCAAATGAACTACAGGCAGTATTAAAAAAAAGGTTAATCCATTTATTTAGGCGGATCTATTCCATCTCATCTTTTTACTTTATATGATATATAAGAACACTCTTCACCTTTGCCATATACCTTTCTTGAATCAAAAAGTAACACCTAAAAATTAGTAAACTTAACATGAAGTGACAAGACAGAATCCATTTTCCATAGCCAATATAGATAGATGAAATATGGCCCCTTTGAAAAATGGATTACCTTTTTTTTAACACACTAACAAAATACCTCAATTGCTCATATCTTTTGAAATGGCAATATGTCTTCTTCATACCGGCGTTATCCCACCGACTCCCTGGAAGTGTTGTCATCAGGGTCCCAAACAAGTACTGAACTCTACAAGAAGACTACAGACCTTCGCAGAGATACGGTCAGAAGATTCGCAAACTATGATTTGGAGTAGCGATACGCACCACTCAAAGGGCAAGTCAATGGACCGCCCAAAGGTTGGCTTGCCAGGTGTGGTCCTGGCCGGCGAAAGGTGCAAGTGTTACGCAGGCAAACCATACTGAGAATATTACGTGAGCCCAACACACAGAAAAGAAAGAAAAAAAAAAAGCATGAGAATGAACATGGCAATACAAAGTTATCGGCAAGAAGCCCATCTGAAACCAGGGATGAATGATAACAGGGAAGGGACAGAAGGTGCCTGGAATAGGACAAAACATTGCGTACGCGTCAGGATGCAAAAGCCTCCAAGGGAGATTTGACAAAAAAAGATATGAAAATTGAAGTGCCATGGAAACCAAGCAGTGATCGCGAGATGGCAGGCCGTGAGGATCGGGCCCAGGGTTAGGAGGCCGGAAACAGCGGGGAAAAACCAAGAAATACAAGGGGAGGGCTGGTCGCAGGTAGCTTGTGAAAATATCAGCGTTCTGAAAAAGTGACAAATGCGCGGGGCTCGAGCCCAAGAAATCCTGATATCAAAGGCATGCCGAAGAAGCTTAAAACCCATGCCAAAGCAACGGAAAACAGGGATTCGCCGAAAAGTAACAACAAGTGTGGTGGGGTCTTGCCGCAGTGAACCAATCACAACTGCGTTGCCGCAGATGCTGCAACATTTGCAAGGAATACCAAGAAACAGCATGGCCGCGGGAAGGCCTTCAGACTCGCTTCCAAGCGCCCGGGGATCCTGTACAGGCGAGATGAGCAGCCTAGCGCTCTGGCATAGTCACTGGGGGAGAGGCAGGCGCAAACCAAAAAGATAACAGGAAGAAACAGGAAAGAGCAGCTGTGAGCATGAGCGAGCCGGTACAAATGAGGGACCAGGCAGGCACGCGACACTGCGGGTAGGCGGGACGCACACCCGGAAAACGGTGACATTAAAGAGAGAATTAAATAAACAAAAATTGGGAACGCAGAAGCAACGATATGGGCATAAAATGGAATGGGGAGGACCCAGGGAAAGCAAAGCGGACAAGAGCCTAGCAGTCAACATTAAAGAGTAGGAAGGAAGGGGATGAAAATAACTAAGCTTACAAAAGAAGAACGCGCAAGACGCAAATTAGGGCAAGGTAAGAAAAAAACTCAACGCCACAGAGGATAGCAGTACAGGGGCAAAAACTTGCGCATGGAAGGAAAAGGCGGGGGGGGGAACCCGTGGGACGGAGCCCGAAAAGCGGCGAGGCGAGGAAATGGTGAGAGCCAAACAGCTCGGCTCCAAACAGGTGAGGCAAGGGCACGCGGTGCGAGTCGATGGGTAACGAGAGTGATGGGAGTCAGGGACAAGGCGTTCAATCAAGGGAGAAGACAGTAAGAAAGGGGAGTGCCAAAAATGCGGAAATACTGGGGCGGGATGAGCGGTCATCAGCAGGGGGGACGAGTTCAATCTGAGCTCAGCAGGGCGGCGCATGACGCGCGGGCATCGTCAAGCGGGAAGACTTCTCGGTACGAGCAGACAGCCACGCGCATGATAAGAGGGCGTCACAACCAAGCAAATAAGCGAGGACAAAAGCTTAATGAACCAACACATGCCCAGGAGACCAGGCCCCAAGGCAAAAAGGAAGCAGGACAAGGACAGTGCGTTCGATGCTGGAACGTAAATAGGGCAAGAGGATAACACGGGAAGAACAGGTGAACGGGGACAGCAAAGCATGCACAAATAAAGGAAACAGAAAAACTCAAAGGAGAGGATTCCACGTGCTGCAGGCCAGAGGTGAGCGAGGGCAGAGGTATGGTCAATTGAGCTACAGAGGGAGGAGAAGACAATGGGCAGGAGGGAGAGGGACGGATGGAGTCACCGGCACGCTAGGTCCTGAGAAGGCCAACATTGAAATGCAGGAATAACAGTATAATAAACATGTTTGACCCGCAAAATAGGCCCAGGCGTGGAAGGGGGGGGGGGTGGTGGAGCAAGCGACATATGGGGAAAACATAGAGAGGAAAGTCAACCAAGAGGCTTAAGTGCCGCAGACGGGAGAAATCCAGCATGAACAATGCAAAGAGGGTAATGTAGAGACAGGGAAGAAAGAAAGAAAAAAAAAATGGGTGACTAAGACGACGTCAAAATGCCCGCGCGTCGTGGAGAGGGACTTAGTAAATGGGACGCTAGAAGCGCACGCCGACTCTGGGGGACCGAGGGGTGAAGAAGAAGCTGCAGAGCCCGAGACCGCAGGCAGCGAAGCGAGCAGCGAATGACAGCGTCCGGGGGGTCCTGCCGGCACTGCGCACTTGAAGCAGGGACAGAGCGGCGCAAAACTCACGGGAGACAAAAAAGAAAGGGGCAAGGATGGGGAATAATGCCCCCGCCAATCCGGTGCTGCGCAGGCCGTCAAACGCCGCGAGTCATAACCGGCGACCTTCAAGGGCAACCGCGCAAAAGGAGGGCAATTAGGACAGTACCAAAGAGGCAACTTGCAGCTCAGGGAAGGCAAGCAAGAGCGCAGCCTGTGCAACGGAGCCGCAGTGAGGGCAACAAGTGGGTGAGGCGGTGTGTGTCGTAAGGCAAACGCAGTCCAGAGTAATGGAACAAAGAGGCATAGTGGAAGGTCCAGGCAGGGCGGTCAGTGCTGGCCGAATGAAGCAGGGTAGATTAACAGAAAGTTATGGCCTGCATAGAAGGACTGACAGTACGAGGAAGGAAGCAGGCGTCCATGGCGTCATAAATTTCCTGGACAGAGGGGTAATCTGGGGAAAGACGAAGTCTGCATCGAGTCCAGGTATACGCCAACACCGCAGTACATGGACATGGGGCAGGTCGCAAAAGCAGTCCACAGAGACAGGATGGCAGAGGTGGTGGACAGCAGAGGTGAAAGAAAAGCGAGCCGACAGACAGACAAACCAGAACGAGATGAAGCAGGGGAACAGTAAGGGAGCAAGGGAAGGACAACGCCGTGTCCAGGAGGAGGTCACATGACCGTGGCATCGGGGGGCAGACATTGAGACAGTGGGGTTACAGAAGTGCAAAAGAAGATAAAAGTAGAAAAAATGCAAAGAGAATGAAGAGAGAGGGATTAAAGAGACTACCATCCAGCGCATGGAGGGGACCAGGAGTAGTGGCGGGGCAACAAGTAAAGCCATCACAAAAGCGAAGGACTAACGCAACCGCAGACACGGACTAAACTACCCGAAAACAATAGCCAGAAAAGCCTGAAACCAGTTTCCGCACAGTCGTTGAGACAAAAAAAGCGTCGTAAAATGGGCCACGACATGCCTAACCAAGACGCACAACGGAACATAATAAGCCCAGATAAGTGGTGCCTAGAGCAAACGGCGAGGCACCAGCGCCAATCCATTCCGGCTCTATGCCGCGAGCCACTGATCAGGCGGTGCCAGCATCGGGAGGAAACGGCTGCACCAGGAGCGGTGGCAGCGGGGAAAGCCTAGCCAACCAGCCCCGCCGGCGCCGCCAACCCTCGGCGACCTGGCTAGCCCGCTAGCAGCGCGGGCAGGCACGCAGGCGCTGCAGCGCCAATGCCGCAACAGCAAACATACAGCGCATTCCACCGGGGGGACCCGCAATTTATCACCAGGAAGGCGTGCTGTAACAACGTGGAAACGGGCAAGACGTGCGGCCTAGATACAGGACGTCAGAGCCCCGCAAAAACCCCAGCAGCGCCCGCACCCCGGCCAAAACGCCCAAAAAGAAAACCACACCGTTCCCGCCCCTCCCAACGGCGCCAAGACCAGCCGTGGCGCAACGCCCGCACAAAAGTCGACGAAATTGTAGCGAGAGGGGCAAAAGGGCGAACAAGACCTAAGGGCAACGGGGAACAAAGCGAGGGGACGGAGGCCCGGATGGCGAAGGGGAAGGGGAAGATGAACATTCAAAGCGGACCGCAGCGGACAGCCCCCCCCCCACAACACACACAGAGGAAAAAGAGTGAAAGAAAAGCCGTAAGGCACAGACGATAGTGCACAAGAGGAGAGGAGGAGGAAGGCAAATAACAAGGAAACAGGCAACAAAGTCCAAGAGAGTGAAAGAAGAATGAAAGGGAATCAGAAAGAGTGAAAAGTCGGATGTACAGAAAGGAGGCAAAAGAGGAGAGCTCGTGGAGGACGCCAAACAGGGAAAAAAGGATGGAAAAACCACAGATGCAGAACATCCTTTCGCCGGAGCCTGGCAGCGTTGTCGGCGAAAGTAAACGCAAGACAGGCGGGAGAGGGAAAACAAGGAAAAGTAAAGCAGTGCAGAACTACTGGAGCGGAGCATGAAATGACGGAAACGAAAGCAACAAGGAGCTATAAGTTAGTCATGCTATAAGAACAAAGTGTCTTAACCCCATGATGCACCAGTTCCCCGGCACAGGGCCACGGATGCAACAGGACCCAGGGACGAACCCACACGAGACGGGCCTACAAGGCCCCCGCAGCCAGTGCCAGACATGGGGGACCAGGCTATGAGATGCAGAGCGACGCCAGAAGTCATCCCGTGTCCGGGGCATCAGAAAGTTGGCGATAGGCAGCAGGCCCGGGAAAGAACGACGCACAATAATCGGAAAACTGGGCGGTGCCACGTGAGCGACGAAATTAACCGATATGCCAAACAGCAGAGGTGTGGAAGATAAACACCATGAGAGGAGAAAAAGAAGAAAAAGGTGCACGGGGGAAGGGGGGGAAGGAAGGAAAGGAGAAGGAAGCCTTACAAGGAGGCGGCCTCCCAGGGAGCGGTTGACCAAATCAAAAGAATAAGGAGGGTAAGGAGGGGGGGGAGGGTGGAATGTGAGAAGGGAAAGGGAAGCAGAGGTAAGAGTCGGGAAAAAATAGATTCCAAAGGAAAAGAGAAGCAGGGGTTCAGCAAAGCGGGGTCAAAAAACACAAAATCTACACAAGAAGCCTAGCGAAAACCTTCACGGCGCGGACCCGCCACTAACTGCCCCAGTCTGGACAGTTAGGACGCACCTAAATACACTAGAAACGCCAAAACACCAGAACCGAATTAAATAACCTGATATAAAATGACACGCAGCAGGACAGGAAAACCAACTGCCACCTCCGAACGATTCCACACACGACAACACAGATCCAGTCCCACCCATTCAGCGTCCAGGAAGACCCCACCGAGACATCCAGCTTACAAGCGAAATAGACAGACGGCCACACAAAACAGACAGGTGAGGAAGACAAGAAAATAACTAGCTAAGGACCAAACAAAGGCGAAATAACAACATAACATAAATAGGAAATATAAGAACACGCAACAACGCAGGCAGAAAAAACACACAACCAAAGTCAGTAACTAGAACCACACCCCCAACCGCCAGGACAACAAACAAAAAAATACCAACAAACGAAGAAGAACTACGGATACCAGCAGCACACACATCACCGGGCCCGCAAGCACAAGGAACAACCTGAAAAAGAAATGCAAAAAAGGGAATAAAATACACACGAAGAAAAGAAGAAAACGCCCCACCAAACAATTAAAATGTGCCACAAGAAGACCAAATAAAAGGCAAACCCAATCATACAAGCAAGGGCCTGAAGCCAAAGCAAATGCTAGAAAAACAGGACCAGAACTACCTCGCACCGAAAGCCCACCAAAAACAACCTCACAGACAACGCAAAAAGAAAACAAGCACCCAACCAACCCACCAGACAACAGCCCACAACTAAAAGACACCAAAACCACTCACCAAGGCCCTATCCACACAAAACACAAAACCCGAGCCACACAACAGGCCCCTGAAAACCTCAACAAAAACATGCCACAGCAAAACCAACTAAAGAA
>CALNVZ010003105.1:0-12343 GCA_940671915.1 Paracentrotus lividus
GAAAGTGAAGAGAAAAAGGGAAATGTGCAGGGCAATGTACGCAGGCAACGTATGCATGTACGAGCCATAAAACAACGTGAAGATGGTTTATTCAAATTACCTTAACTTACTGAGACAACGAACACGCAGGAATCGAGAAATATACCAACTGACCTGTGCATGCATTGTGGCATGCAACGCAGGCTACGTGTTGAAATGGAACGTGCCCCGTAGCCTACGACGAGTATTGTAAGACTCGCCCCGAAAATTTAATTATCATTCATTCAGCAAGCATCAATAACACCAGGAAGCATTTTGCTTTCGTGATATATAACATCAACGATGTTTAGGTTAAATCGTTATTACAGTGGTATTAAGGAATATATATATTAATCTGTACAAGCATTCAGAAAATTTTATCAAAAATAATGTCAGGAGTCATGTATATTTATTTGTTTGAATTATAAATTATTTTTTGAGTGTTTTTGTTATCTGTGTTATTGTCATTTTTTATTCATGTAAATCCTCCCCATTGTCATATATGTCAAGCAAAAAGTGGTTCTTTGATGCTTCAGAAAATATGAGAATATGGCCAGATTGATGTCTTTGTTTTCTTCATTTACAAAAAGGATCTTAGATTATCTTTTGTGGGATTTTCTCCTTTGCTGTTATTTAATTTGTAGGTGTAAAGTCCTATTTAGTTAAAATCTGGAAAAGTTATCTTGGATGTACTTAATCATCTGTAGTTTCTCGTAAAGTCCACTCTTTACCCTCTAACAATTTCCTATGGGCACGGTAATCGATAGAGACACACATGCTTCCTTGAAAAAGAATAAAAATTAATTTGCAGGGTTTAAGATACTTGTATAAGTGTACTAAAAGTCTACGCAATATATCGGGTTAGGTAAAACAATTTGAGATAATCAGTGTTATCTCGTATAATTTATATGGTGTCAATCTCATTCAATCATGCAATTCCACGCGAGCGTATCTTCACTCCTACTCATCAATATTATTGAATCAATCGATATAATTGGATAATTTTTTAAATAGTCTCTTCCATTTAGAACATGAGAATTGTATACTCATTAGTGGGAGAGAGGAATATATGGCAAGAGTAATAAAACACTCTTTTAAGTGTTAGAATAATAGTACCAAATATGAACTAAAAGTTTTAAAATTTTAGCTATGGGTATGCCTCTGATACACAGTTTAATATTCATATTTAGGTTACGTAGCAGGCTATAGTGAGTTTAAATTTCGTTTTTGTGTATGATTGTATAATATTATATTTATGGACGTCTAACCCAATTTTGGGTCTTAGAGCACTATCGTGTCTAATTTGATCTTACTTTGTATAAATCAGGATCATTGTCTAATTTAGCAATTTGGGCTAAAAATTGAATAAGCATTTGTCTAATTGCCAAAATTTCATTGTGTACATTATCCCTTGTCCCATAAAAACTGTAGATCGTGGTAATTGGGACTTATATTTTTATACTATTTTTTTAGGTAATTCTCATGAAATTATCTTTATTCTTATATTGTTACAATTATATTAGAACCGAATAACATGAATTACATCAGTAGAAAGAGGAAATGAAATTGACTAATGTGGGTTTGACTAAATTGGATAGTTTAGACTCAAGAAGTTGGGTACTTGAATAGATCAAATGTAAATGAATGATTGCCATTATAAATTCCAACAAAACTTATAAGTAGTTGTGGAAGGCATTCACTAATCTAATGAATGAGGATGGATGGATAGCTACGATTAGGTGACGTAAATGACAAATAGATAGATATCAGGGAGAGTTTCAGAAGATTGGAACATCATCCTTACTCCATATTTTAGATAGTATATTTAATAAGTTGGATAATGTCAATAGGTTATTAGGGTAGGATTAATAGAGAAATACCTAAATGAGATGATTTTTGACGTCGTCCATTTGCATGGTTTATCTCCGTTCGTGGCTACCATTTTATTTATTACCGAAATACACACGCTTATGAATTTAGAGCGTAGATCTATCTAATTAGGATATTTATTCTCAACACTACAGGTAAGTTGATTACATCTTACCATTTTACAACATTATATCCATGTATCTGAATTTACTTCTATACATGACACGGATAGGCTGGATTTGTTATTGTATATCTAATACTCTGAGTATTGTATGGTATTATTATCTACGATTACGCGTCTTTCTTTTCTAGCAGACCTGGTTGACTCTCATATAAAGTGTCTCGATATTGATCACTTCAGTCTTCTACCATTTATTTGGTACACTCTCGGTGCTCTTCAGGGGTGGTCCTTGGTACTCTTCTGCCCGCTTTAATTTAGGTCACTGGAGTAGACAGTTAGATTTTTTTCCTTAGTTCGTGCCCATTGAGTGTTGTACCTACACTGGATCACTCCGCATATTCCTTACCACCTCTAATAGTTATTATACTTCAGTATCTTTTACACTCTGTTAGTCATTCTTCTATTCTAGATGTAAATGATTGTGATTTACCGATCGTAGGCAGTCTATGATAAAAAAATATAATTGATTGGAAGTGGTTGGAAATTAAAAGAGGGTTGGGGGGTTGAGGTGGTGGTCCGGTGTCGAGTTTTACGGGTGTAGTGGAGGGTGGTAAGACGTGGTGTGATAATTAAATTTTCTTGGCCTTTCGGTGGGTTCTCAGCTGCAACCTATTTAAGTCATTATCATGGTGTATTGGTATGGTTTTTTTAGAAGATATCATCTATAATATTTCGATCTTAATATCATTTGTTATATCTTTTTTCCCTTTAATTCTTTTCTATTTAATGGTTAAAGGAATCTTATTTTTTTTTTTTAACTTATTTTGCGCGTCGTTTTTGGCGCCCTTTACTCAAAGGTCAATCTTTGGGCGCCCCTTGTGAGGATCCAATAAAATATTTGGCGCCCTTTACGAAGCGCCCAACTTGATGTGGTTGCCGTTAAAGCCACCTTACCTCCCCGCCCAGATCCCTTACGCCACCACAGCCCGAATCTCAGAATAACGTTCATATATGGTCTTTACTGTCGTGTATACTCGGGCAACCCAGGGTGGCCGTGGGCGCGTGCAATGTAAAAAAAGGGCGACCAAATATGAACCTCAAAGGGCACCAAATTGACTTAAGGGGGGCACCCGAATCGAGCAAAATACAAAACAAAAACACCATGTAAACTAAAATTGTACATGAATATTGTTGAGCCGGCGGTTGAGACATGATTAAAACCTGAAATCCTCCTAAATATTTACTTGTTGATGGACCCTTTATGGATTGAGTCTCGAAAAGAGTCGAAAATGTTTCAACACCACGTTACCTATTTACCATTAAGGAAAGCAATTCCATTTGTATCATAGTGACCATAATACTTGTATAAAGCTGGCCGGGTAAAGAATATGTATACAGTGGATATGGATCGTTTTCCATAATGGGTAAAATTTCTGTATGCAAGGTGTGGAACATTTTAGTTAAAATAAGCCAAGTTATGTTTACCTTTTTTAAATATTCAAGCGCCATTGCATAGTTGTAATTTTATTATAGTGTTTTATATGAAGTAGCTTTCTTGTTGTCTTTTGATTTAATTTACATCGACCTGCAACTTTTTTGCACAATTACGATTAACCTCTCGTACATGATCCTAAACATGGTTCGTGATCATCATCCCAAGCGTAAAGACATTATCACGACACTAAAATGGTACTCCCCTCCTCTTTTCATATAGCCCAACTGCTCCTTTCCCGGGGTGCGGAAGCGAGTTTACATCTTCCTTTCATAATCAAAATGTCGTAATCCACCTCTAACGGCGGTTTAAAAATCGGTCTTCTTTTTATTGACATATTTTCCTAGGTGTAATTTTTTTTTTTCTCCGACTCCTTTTCTTCCACCTCAGCTATATCATCTCACTACTTTCCACTACTCCGGTACTACTTATCTCTCACTCTTTCCTCCTCTTTACTCGGACTACTCTTAACGGTAAAATTTCTGTTTTTTCCTTCTGTATAAAGGGAGTGAAATTTATTCAATAGGCGCAGTGCCTTCAGATAGGTTCTTGATAGCAGATCCTTCATTCGGACAGTTCGATATTTTATAAAGATCGTTATAATTCCCAGGAGAAAATCAGTGTAACGTGCGCGAGGGGGGGGCAATCTCACATGATGTGACTCATTAGCATTCGCATCACACAAACCTAAATGCTACCTTTCTCCCTGAATATCGCGTTTCGAAAAGTTCTCGCTACTCCCTGTTTATATTAGCAATATCATAGCGTTGGTCGAGACGTTCTTACTTCAAAAAAGCCATTTTTCATTTAAAATATTTGATGTTTGTAGCTTAAAATTGCCCTTGTGTTTCAACTCTATTACCACTCTATTTTCTCTCAGTTCTTCCATCTTTAGGGTTTTATCTTTTTTTCCCACAGTCTCGCATGACAGAATATAGGTGCATCAACTTTGATCTTTATGTCTACTACCTGCCCTTCCATTTTCTACGGGCGCTGCTGACACTTGTAGAGTATGCACCCGCTCCTTTCGGGTCTCCTCACATGAAACCCATTCCGTCTGCCCTCCTCTGCGCTCCCACTCAGCCATACTCACGCTACCTCCTTCTATTATCTCGGCCTACTAATCATTATTATCGCACAATTACCATTATTCTTTCATGTCATTCTTCCGCCTGAAGTTTTTTTTTTTTTTTTTATTCTCAGTGCGCTGTGTCTTTATCGATTGTTTTGTTAGTTGCTCTCCTATTTAAATTTGACAATAAAGTGATTGGCCTGTGCAACAGCCTGTAGGCCTGTATACCTTTCCCATCACTACAACAAATAGGGCCTCAGTGACCCACTCTGAATACTTCGTCAGAGTTTGGGATCCTCTATAATCTATCTCTTTTAACGTTAAACACCAAACATGAAGAGATGTTTTTTCCTCTTCTTGTGTTGGAAATGAGATCTTTTTATAGAACTCAGAAAACATGGCGTCAATTGGTGATAACTTTGTATTCACCCACTGATGACGTATGCCCCTCATTTGATGATTGAGGACGTACAACTCTTTAAAGGGCATGGTCCGATTGCCTAAGATTGTTTGCACCGTAACTAAGCAAATATTGTCCATCCTGCACAACCACCTTTGAATTGGTTGCGTGTTCTATACTCGTGTGATCGTGGTGGTAATTAGTAGCCTCATACCGCAACACACAATTATGTCCGTCAGTGAGTCCGCATTAGTTATGACTCTTATTCTCTCTATTCCTTTTTTATTTAAATTATACACTCTCAAATTATCCTTCGTTTTGGGGCGGCTCATGGGGGCATTTCTCTTCTTTCTCCTTCCGCGTTTCCCGCCTTTTTTCTTTTACCAGAGGAAAATGATTTTATTCTTTAAAATATTATCATAGTAAAACACATCATTTCATCCTACGGTGATTCTCTTTCAAAGAGAGGTATAAGCAAGATTCGGGGTGGGAGGGGAGTGGGTCCCATTTGGGATAATTGCAATTAAGTAGCTGATCTGATAAGGTAGCTGTTTTGTTCGAGGTTAAGTTTGAAAGGTAATTACTGTAGTGAGAAAATCGATTTCTACATCTTGTAATTAAACTCATCAACAATAACTCGGCCTACTGATTACCATAAAATTCTAATCAATTCCCTTAATATTAATTCTGATTTAGGTATTGTAACAATGTCAGTAGCCTACTGGGTAATTCAAATCTCGTTCCGGTAGAGACTGGAAAGTAAAAGAAAAAAATACCACATCTAAATATGAAAGTATATACTTGGCTTTAATTATATCCACAAGATCCCAGATTCGAGAAAATTCAAACCAAGATTCAAGATTTCAAATGTTCCAGCCTTTTCAAGTATGAATACCCTACAATGTTTTCCCCAGTCTCTCTTAGGTGGACGTTCTCCTACTTTGGCCCATGACAACGTCACCAACACTTATCGTTAGCTCGTATGCTGTGGTCGATATCATTTCTCGCCCATCTTTCTGTGCCGATGGTCGAAGTATACAAGCTGGGGTAGGAATAACGAAAGGCAGCTTTGTATTCCAAAGGAAAGAGAACATATCATCACAAGACTTCACATCCAAGGTATTATCAATCATCTCTGCGTACGATATAAAACCTTCAAAAATTTAATCTTTTCATCCAATTTCATCAACTGTTTCTGAACGATGAAGAGCTAAATGTACTCCCGTCCACAATTACGTTATTCTATTTCTTAAATTAAATTTTCATGCAACAGCGTGATTCCAGGGGGCGCTGGCAGGCCCGTCTCCCTGTTTTTTTTTTTTCTTTAAAATGCTAATTTTGTTCACAAATTTTCTGGGTTCCCTTTTGGGCTCCACAGATCTTTAAAATCAAAAAACAAAAAAAAAATGGCTGTAATGGAATATTGAATAAAAATTGTAACTGCCTCGAAAATAATGTTCATATCTTTCCCCCCACTCTCTCCTCTCTCTCGCCTTTCACCCCCACCCCCACCTCCTCCTGCCTCACTTTTTCTCGAGATATTTTTTGACCTCCCCTCCAGCTCCGTGCCCAATCAGATATCCACCATACCAATAGTTCTCGCTCGTTGTCTACAAAAAAAAAAACATAACTTCTTTTCCGTGTAAAACTTCCTCAATTTTGCCCCCGTGCCTCCGATCATCTTTCCCTCCTTCCCTTTCCCATTCGAAACCTCCTGTGCCGATTTTACTCCGCCTGCCTGGGATCCACATAAATAATCTTCTCGAACACTTTTAAAAGTATTTAGAATTCTAATAATACATCTGTTTCAATTTTGCATGAGTGGTGTTAAATTTGATGTTTTTTTTTCCCCGATTGATTTACGGGGACTTTCAATTTATTGTCCCGTCATCTCCCAGATTTCTGGTCATTCGCCGCTGTGATCCCGATCATTCTTTCCCTCGGGCACTACTTCGAGGTAAGGAGATTAATTTTAAATATGATGAGTAGAAATTTAATCACATTTTTGTGTCTTTACTAACTTTACTTTAGTTTGTATTGCTGATGAAACATCTGTTCACTTTTATCGTCGTAACTGTTACTGTAGGGTAAATACCAGTCGCACTTCTGTGGATAAATTAACGTCTGACATCCAGGTTCCTTCTCTATGCACCTCCTACTCCCTTTCCTCCGCCCCCCCAGTAATAGGTCCTACTGCCCGAAATATAACATACCAATGATTCCAAAAATATAATGTTCCTCACTAAATAAAATCAAATGGCTACTTCAATTCCTGGTTCCTTTCTCTTTCCTTCTCCCTACTGTAGCACCTTTCTATTCCTCTGCCTGGCCCGGCCGTAAGCTTCTATGTATGCGTCTATATCCCGGCGGTAGTTGCGATCTCTGTGTTTTCGCTTGAGCACAGAGACACTCGCATATTTTTTGTTTGATCACGCATTGTACTTCTGTTACACACTTCTATCTGACTATTTTTTGTCTACACAAAAAGAAAGTTCCCCCTATTTCAGTCATAATCAATAATTTTTTAACCCAGGAGGAATGAAATCTAATTATTCAATGGTCTATTGTTACTCGCTCGCGTTCGAATCCTTAATTAAAGCGAGCACCTATCATCAGCACGACCTTCCCCAACCTTTCCGCTTTTGGCCGTCCTGTAAAGATTACGCCTTTTTTTTTTATACAAGTGTTTTGACCACGCCAATTTTCCAGCGCTTCGTAACACCTCTATTAAATTTTCCTGGCGTATAAAACCTCCATTCAGATTTCAATTGGCATTTTACACATACAAGTGAAATTGCCGATTTGCACCTTTCTCCCACAGGCTTTTTAATGGAAAAATATGATCGCTTTGTGCCAATTAAGTTTGTGTTTATTCGGTGCTTGACAATAGTTTTAAAAGACTTGATACACCACCTCTTACGCCTGCTTTGAATCCCGGAATATCTTATATTATATTCCCTTAGCCCCTCTCGTCTGCGATGATTTCAAGACTGCAGGATATCTAGGACCCTAGGGCAATTCTATGCTGTCTCTCAGATCCCGCTTAGTCCCATGATTGAGGAGCTCAGTTTTTCCATGGCATGTTAATCGCTCTTTCTCTTCACGTCGGTATCCTGGTCGTTGCGATATTCTAAGATCTAAATTGGATTTTATTTATTTCTTTTGATGTCTCTATATCTTTCTATTCTGTTAGAATATTTTATTTGGATATTAGGTCATTCTCTGCCTCCTTGGATATTGCATATTAATAACATATCTCACTGAAAAATGTAAGCAGCAAATGCATTGTAGCTTTATCTATTGATTTCTTGCGTCGAGGAAATTCTAAGATTTGTCATCACTTCCTGCTCCATGTGTCGATTTGAGAAACTGCATAGACGTTATCTTATTTGGTTCGTATTTCTCTAGCTTTCCTCCTCAGCCAAGGTAAGTGTCCCATTGGGTTGGGGCCCATGAGAGCGGGATTCTTATTCTGTAGGCTCGGCTGCGCGTATTTATTCTGGTTATCATTCCGGGACTTAATTTTTAGTCCTCTTTTGGACTACTTATTTTCATGCCCTTGTCGTGCCACCTTCTATATCCCGAATCTAAAATATGACTAGCAAATATAGCCCTCCTTGTAGATCTCTTACTTGTAGCATCATGATTTGGGGGTACAAGAAAATGAATTTTTTCTTCTTTTTTTCTTTTTTTTTTTTTTTTTTTTTTTTTTTTTTTCTTTACCGAATTTTCTTCTTCTGGCATCAATTGTGGTTCACACTTTGGTACATATGATCTTGGGTAAGTGTTGCTGAGGATATGAGCGTTCAACTCAGGTTATATATATCCTCGGGGTCAATATGACCTCCTGCTCCGGACCGGTACGCCTCGCCCTCGTTAGTCGTCAGACTTGCATAATTCTTTTTTGAGAGATTTTCTTTTGTTGCATAAATGCTTGGGCAGTCTGACAATGGATACGAATTTCACGGAAAATCACTCAAGTCATTGCTTCAGTAAGACTCATATGGTTGCCCCCTGCAAAATTGTGATTCTTTTCTAAAGCTTTCTACTATTTAGCCCTAAAATGGGCAACTTTAATCATGAATAATGGACTCTTTTCAGTTTTTAAAAACATTTTTACATTCTCATCGTCAGAACGTCATGCTAAAACGGTCAGAGTGCTTTCCCCAGATATACGCGAAAACGAAATTTGCGTCAAATTTTACGGTTGAGTAGAGCTACCATTGCAGCAATAATAGCTCCAAACTGGCCATTTTTACTACTCTTTGCCATGGAAATATCGATCAATCATGATGATATTCCCTCGTTTTGGGAAGTGTGTGCACTAATCCATAAAAGCCATCCATCATGTCAGTCTTGATATTCGACCTTCATAACATAACCAAAAATAGGCCATTTTTAGAATTATCGCTTCGTAAATGCACTTGGTCATGTAATTTTATGTGCACCTCTAGAATAGCAATATACCCATTTCTTGGGTTGTATTTATAATTCTTTGGTGCACGTGTCATTGATCGCTGTGGCATTATTTACAAATTTCATGCTTTACCGTGCAGGCACGTGAGACTGGCAAATGCCCTTTTCCCACGTAATGGACCTAAATTCCATATTCCTTACTTTGATTGATTATACAAATCTTTTGGGAGACTCTTTTCCGATCTTTTATTTTTCTACATAATTCACTAGATGTTTCACACGTCTCAGTGGGTCACAATGAGACCTACAAGAAATCATTGGAAAGAGAAGAAGGTTTGGGGCTTCGTTAATGGTTCAGTGTTGATCTTTTCGAATACATAAATTTTGAAAGTAAAGATCATGTTGAGTTTACGAGATCGTATTGATTAGCTTGCTGCTGCCTACGAGTTTTTCTGGTGACATATATCACAGTAGAATTGAATACAATTAATATCGAATGAAATTGGGCCGAATTTTCACATTATGTTCAGGTATCTTGATTTCCTCCTTCCATTTGACTATATGTAATTCAAGAGATTTTAACAAAAGTTTAATCAAGTGAGATTTGGCATACTTTCGTGAAATTTCAATTTTATATAATCCATTTTGACTTCGTGAATTATTCAATAATGAAATCACTTTGCTAATCATAGCTTCAACCGTCTTCTAACCCTTCAACATGAATCTTTGAATCCTCAATATTACGTAATTCGAGAAAGTACCTGAACCATTTGGAGGAGGGAGCCCGCAAATCGTTTCTTCTCATTTTCATGATTTCTGTATCTTGTGCACCACTGAGGGGTTCATAGAGACGAGCAGTCTCGGGAGGGTAAACTCGTATTTTATGAAAAATATCAAAGGACTCTTTCGTGCGAAAGAAAATTGTTATAATTCAATCAAAGATAGTAATTTGTGAATATGCATGATTTCAAATTGTGTAAATAAATCCTTATATGTTGGAATTCATTAGAATCATACACGTGCGCCTCTTCTCTAATAGAATTATAAATACATTTAAGCCAAAAACTGTTTATTGAGTATGCATTCTTTATGCTCGCATGAATTACATAAAATGACTCTCCGTAATAGTTCTAAAATGGCCTATTTATTTGAGTTGTTTGATCCTTGGGATCTCAATTTAACACGTGAATGAATGGATATTGGTGCACTAACACTTCCATCAAAACTAGTGAAATTTCCATCCACATTTGATCCGAAATACTACCATGGTCTAATTAGCCAATGTAAAATTTATCATAAAAATGGCAGTTTGCGCAATTTTTAATGCAAACTCACTCAACCGTGAAATTTGACGCAAATTTCTTTTCCGTATATTGGGAGGCACGTGTTGCATACATTCGGATGTGTAAAATGTTTAAAATCTGAAAATGGGTCCGTTATCATTGAATCAAAGTTGCCATTTTAGGCTTGCGAACTTCAAAAAATGACATTTTTGCATTCAACCATTGCTCACTGAAGCATGACTTGATGATTTTTTTTTCTAAAATTCGTTCCCATTGTAGTTAATTATATTCCCTATATGGACATATAATTAGATTTTTAAAACTCCACCTGGTTGAATTTTTTTTATTGATATCTGAAATAGGGGGAACTTTCTTTTTGCGTAGTGTTTATATACCATGATCGAATTAAACGACACCAACGCCAAAGAGAAAAATATTTTGTTTTTGATATTTGAGCCATTTCTGGATAAAATTTGCTCAAATAAAGGGTGAATATTTTAAAACTTAGTAATCTAATATCTAAAATCTAATCTTATCTAATCTTAATATTTACTCGAGTTTATTCCATGCAGCTGACAAAGTGGTTCCAAAGCGCCCCTCTCCCAATTAAAACTAGAGGGGCCGTCAAAGGCGGCAGACCCACGCCTTGGTGGCGCTACAGAGTAGTTGTAATACTATACTATGGGGTCAAAACTGAAATCTACAAAGAATCTGCAGGGATCAACCAATCATCACCTAAATCTAATCGATTCTTTCCTTTCACTATCTAAACAATCCCTGAAAATTTGGTGCAAATCCGTTCACCCGTTCTCTAGTTATCTTGTACACAAACAAACAAACATACAGAACCCTTTACAATACCCTGCCGATTTCATCGGCGTGTGGGTAATGATGTAGCGTCGCTCGGCTCGCACTCAGCTGAGCTGATGCAGTAATTCGCTCACCCATTTCACAATGCATTATGTAGACTCTATGTAGGAAAGCCGAATTTACGTAAATTTTTACCTTTTTTCATGATTAAACACGAATATTGATACCCGATGACTCTTTTTGCATAGATAGTTGTTGAACATGACTTTGCAATGGTTTTTGCATGTCTATCGTAGTTAAGTTATAAAGTCCCTTTTTAGGCGCGTGTGGTGATTGCACGTTCGATATGTACACAAAGAGCGTCGATGTACAAAGATTCATTACCTTGCATTCGTCGTATGGATGGTTTCTCGCACACAACATACATAGATTGCGAGTGCAGGCTTGGGCCACGGCAAAATCTTGTCGATCCTCACCGCGTGATGCTTCCGTGCATGCGAGTTCTGTGCATGACAAACTTTCGCAGGGAGGTGAAATGGCTCATGGCACTGCGCGCTGTCGTCCGCTGTGCATGAGAGGTGGCTGTTCTCTCGAATTGATTTTACCCCGGCTACAGAGTAGTTGTAATACTATACTATGGGGTCAAAACTGAAATCTACAAAGAATCTGCAGGGATCAACCAATCATCACCTAAATCTAATCGATTCTTTCCTTTCACTATGATACTCCAAACAATCCCTGAAAATTTGGTGCAAATCCGTTCACCCGTTCTCTAGTTATCTTGTACACAAACAAACAAACAAACAAACAAACAAACATACGGAACCCTTTACAATACCCTGCCGATTTCATCGGCGTGGGT
>CALNVZ010003107.1:0-18951 GCA_940671915.1 Paracentrotus lividus
TTCAAAAATAATATACCTCTGTCTAATTACCATTCCTGTTATCAATAACCATTCAAAAAGACAAATTTATGAATTGCATTTACAACGCATGGAGAGCTCTCGCACTGTAATGTCACAGAATCAAAATTATAAATATTTCATAACTTCGCTATTTTAGTGGATAATTTTCTTCAACTTTCACTCATATTGTTCTTCAATATTCTTGTATTTTTCAAAACGATATAAATTCCGGTTGTGAATTTCCCCGGTTTAACCCTTCTTCATCTCAAGCCCGTGCTTTACAACAGACACCTTTTTGACAATCTTACCCGGGTACGGGACGTACCCCTAGTGACGATTTCTATTAAGACGCTCTACTAGGGTAACTCCGGAGGTTCTCTCGGGTACAATTTTCCAGTGTCTTACCTAGTAACGACTAGGTAAAGTCGCGGACATGTAACACAACTTCCTGACATTGTCCGGACATTTCTGTTAAGACGCTTCTCGGGTAATTACTAGGGTAAGATCGATCTTTGCACAATGATAGAAGAGGGAGAAGAAAATGACAGAACAAAGTATAATACTGGAGAAATAACGGAAGACAAGAGGAAAGAAGATGAAACAAGGAATACATAAGAAACGTAAGAGAAGAGGAAAAGAAATCAACAAAGAAAACAAAATAATGAAGGAGAGGAAGAAGATAAAAGAACAAAAAAATACTAAAAATAACGAAAGGAGAGAAGAAAGATAAACAAGATAGAGATACATAAGAAATACGTGAAGAAAGGGAAGAGAAGATAAAAACAAAGAAATACTAAGAAATAACGGAAGAGAAGAAGAAAGAGAAGATAATAACAAAGAAATACAGAAGAAATAACGAATAGAAGAGGAAAGAAATATGATAAACAAGAAATATCACACAAAAAAAATGAAGAAGAAAGATGTAAAATAATTTAAAATGAAGAAATACTAGAATATAATGATGGAAAAGAAGAGAATAGAAACATAAAGAATATAATTAAAATAACTATGAAGAAAACACAAGAGAACTCTTTCAGCGATTCCATTCCACCCGTTGCTGCCGGGTTAACCTACTACCGGTAATTTGAGAGAGCGTCTTAAGACGGGTCGCAAAAATTCGCCACCCGTGTTTTATGAATGTATACCCTACATTTTTACCTGACTTTCCGGAGTTTGTGGACATGTCTTATTATAAACGGGCTTCAGTCAGTACGTATGTATCGCTGTGTCTCAATCAAAGTTCACCTTCATTAACTGTGTCTTCATTAGCGAGAGATTAGAAGATAGAGTAGTTGGAAGACTATCACTAATGATAGTAGATAGCTTTGATCATATTTTATATTATTTACTCTTCTTTTTTGGTGGTGAAGAGGGGGGGACGTCCTTCAATTTTGTTTTAGACATATCAACACTGACATAACTTTGAAAATCTCAGTGTTTTTTCACTTACATTATGGTGTTCACGATCACTATAGCCTATATTGTGCTCATCCTCGTTTGAAGCCTCATCATCCTAATTTGATGCTTATTGAAATTCCATATTGTATAACTATAGTATGGATTATTATTACTTTACTGAATTGCATTAAAGATGCATTTGTTTATAACTTGATGCTTATAACGTAAACAGACAAATTTGATTTGTTTAGCCTATATGTAAATATCGCATACTTTTTGAATCTTGAAAGTATAATTTCTACTTAGAATGAACTACAATGTCCGATGGAAGATAATAAAAGGGGCATTTCTCTGATTTTTGATGATATATCAAGCACACAGGTGAAATAATCAATATTCTTCTGAAAACATTACACTTTATTGAATTTACATTGCATAACACATAGGAGAGCAGCTCGCACGTGATGTCACAGAATCAAAATTTTAAATCTTTATTCCTTCGTTATTTTTTGGTCGATTTTCTTCAAACCTTCACTCATATTTTTCTTTTATTTTTCTGCATTTTTTAAAACCAATTTAAACCCAGGTTGAACTTTCCCTTTAACTCTATGTACAAGCATGTGAGTTAATATCCCACTGGCTCGCAACAGATAAAGGTTAAAATGATGGATACTTACATTTCCACATACCACTGTGTCCTAGGCCGAGGCATGGTTCTCAATGCAGCATCCCTGTAACAAAATAAACAAAGGAGGATATTTTGATCAATTATTATGTTTCCATGCAATCTCACTGCCAAGTCAAACTCCATATATCATTCACATTAGATGTCTCTTCATAAGCCTCAAGCTGATCCAACGAATTAGCCCTAATAATAAAATATCATACTTTCTTATTTCAATTAGCATGTAAAGTCATCCCACATCATCTGTAACTAATTTACAGAATCCACTGTTATGTTCAATGGATTACTTTTTCCACTGACCAGCCTCAAGACATATTCGCGGGTTCTTAAATTCATGCTGCAAGTTTATAAAAATGCAGATGAACTCATTCAAAACACACATAAAAAAGCATGCCCATATATTTGTATGTTTTTAAATGTGTGCCTTCTGATCTTTGTGTGAAATTCGTGAATTAGCGAATTCACGCAAAAGCTGGCCTCCGGTTTGAATTTTCCCCTAATTCACATTGAAGTATGGTCTGATGAAGCAATACCCATTATACAGCTTTGCCTATAGGTCCTAGATGTTGTATGATTACAGTTAACCCATTTCTTCCTAAATGATTTCCTTCCCATAGGCTTAACACAATGACCAGCCGGTTCCTGTCGGCAATGTGTGAATCCACTACAGCTAACAGAGCACCTCCACCTAAACAGTGAATGTATACCCGGTAACTAAACAAGTACCGGTAGGTGTCATAACTTGGACATGTCACATGCAGTAAGATTTTTCATCCATTGATAATTCTATTTATGAAAGTACAATTTAACAATTTTTAGTAAACACAAGAATAGATTTATTGATCTGTCGTTTCCTGGGCCGCGTAATTACAATGATATATCCGATCCAAAGAAAGTACATGCAATGTATCTTTAGCTTAAACAATCTTCAAGTATATGTATTCCAAGAAATATAATGTATGATATGCTGGCTGTTATAAAACATAATTCCCAACTTGTAAAAAAAAAAAAAAAATAGCATAAACTGCTAGTATCACCTAAACGAGAGAAGAAAAGGCATAATTCTAGGCGGTTAGGACACAACTGTCACACACAGGAGCAAAAAGTAGAAGTGGCAATTTGGGGATGATTCTACATAAACCATCGAGTACTGTCCGACCAGCTATAGTGGACTTGATCTCATTATGGCCTGTACCCTTTGAAGGGCAGATTACCAGTAATTGGTAATAGTGCATTCAGCATTGGAGTCCAGCCCAGATTCCTAAGTACCCACTAATGCTGCATCTTATTTCATTCGTCGCTATGACTGTAATATACAGGGAGCAGGAGAACCATATGATACATGGTATAAGAATCTCAATCATGGGGCTGTTTCCATTGATATTACAAGCACCAATCTATGAAATTACCGTCAATTATTATTATGTATATTGTCGGCTGAGAACCAGAAGGGCGCTATTACCATTGACTTTGTACAGCGATAGCGCCCTTCTGGTTCTCAACGGAACATCTTTAAGATGCAATGACGCCCTTCTGGCTCTCAACAGACGATATTGTGAGTTGACACATATTTTCAACGGTCAATCTAACTGCTACACCACTCAAAAATGATACACTGCACAAGAATCTCACCCATTTTTCTTCTAGGCATCTTATTGGGGTTGTACATCACTTATTCTAGGAATATATTTGACCTTCTAACAATTCTTAACCCTTGCTAATTAACACAGTTATACATTATTGGGACAAGCCAGGAGAATTTAACTAACATTAAATTCATTGTGTAAGCATTCAGATGATAAGTTTTTGCTTCAACAATGAGTCAGATAGAAATCTCATCTCTCGACTCAACTTGACTCAAGGAGGTTTAGCAACTCAAGTTTGGTTTTACCAAGGAGCTTCAAATGGGAACACAGCCTATATATTCATTGCTTTGGTATCTGCCGCACTAAGAGGTCACTAAATGGAATATAATGGGCATCACGAAGATGAAATACACAAGCATAGCATAGAGGCAGACTAATTAGCTCCTATGCTATTTTCCCTCTTCATCTAACATGTAAACATTGGGCCTATTATAAGCCTACACAAAATTACAATTACAGATTTTATTGTACTCATTTATAAATATAGACGTCTTGTTCCAGAACTGAAATACAATGTCAACTTCAAATTATAGAAAGTTTAGGAACCTTCTGCATGTTACATGTTAATATAAGCTCTCAATCAGATACACATGTATGAGACTAGAGGCCAAAAAGACATATATACCTTGTTTTACGTATTATTGAAGTCTAATCCACATACACAGTTCCATCAAAAGATTAATTAGTGAAATGGGTTTCTTAGGTGGCGCTATGAGGACTAAAGTAGGCGGTGCTGTTGCAGGCTAGATGAGTCCTAATTTAAATAGCATCGCTATTTGTGATCTGATGAATTAGCTCGATCAGTGTTAGAGAATCGACCTTTGCTGGTCAATTATGCGCGGTGCTGCAATAGCTGCGAGCTAATTCGAATCTTGCACCTGGGGTGTGTTGTATACGCTAAAGCGGTAGTTACCAGTTACGCCATCAGGTCTTTGTCTGTTCAAGGTCACGTCAGGTCGGTTATTGAGGCGAAATTTTTAAAAATAGACTATGAGACTAGTGCAGTAACCTTGGTGTTTTTTTTGGGGTTGGTTTTCTCCGATCCCACCAAAATAGCTGCGCTATTGTCTTTTTTAGCTGAGTAGTGCAGGCAGCTCCTAATTATCTACATGCAATTATCATTGTGCAAATATAATAGTCACCGAAAATCCATCCATGTTTTGGTCTAAATAGAAATGAGATCTCATCGTGTCTTATGGGTGTGTTAATGTATCAATTTCAAATCTTAAATGCAACACATGAATCATTGTATATGATGCAATCACAAAAACGTTGAATATATGAATGAGAAACAAATTCCCGGTCGTAAAAATAAACGTGTTTCAGATCTCCATTTGGAGGAAAATTTAAAACGCCGAAAAAGATGCGTTTTTGACATCACGATCAGCTTCCGATATTATCGACCGTAGAATGCAACGAATGCGACACTGAACACATTGAGTCTTTCAAACGTCTTCAATGTGCTCTCGCGTGGAAGTGAAAAAGCGCAGATGCTTTTTTTTGAGAGGCGGGAAAATTTAACCCCGTTAGGGCACTGAGCACGATATATTCGGAGCTGAGGTCTATGGAAATGTTGCGTTATAAGCAAATCAAGCTCGTCTCCAACAGGTTATAAAGACGATGGACATATTAACATGATTATCAGCGTATAAATTTTCGACATCTGGGAAAATGGTGTAAATCCGCTGACCGCTGGTTGGTTTTGTGTTCTGTGTTTTGTTATTGCGTTTTGTACATTTAAATTTGAACTACACCCTATTTGTTCTTTCATAAATATTACTATCACTTCTAGTCTTAATTAAATCTTCTCATCGTCTATCTAATTTAGCGTTTAATTGATATGCTAAAGAAGTTTTCCTCTTCATTACTACATGTATGTATGGACTGTTTATAAATTATCAAAATGGAATTGTAATTTTGTACATACTGTTATTGTGGCTGTTTGTCTGTGTGAGTGCCATGCCTTTCAGCAGCCTCTCCGTTATGTCATGATATTGATCCTTTGTATGGTGGGAGATGCTCAAGACACTACACACAGCTAGCAGTGGACTTTCGGCTATCGAAGCCTACCGACCTTGTTGCCTTACACATGTATGTGACCATTGAAAGATCAGTTCATAATTAATATAGGCCTCATTCATTATATCTAGTTTCTGTAGTTGTAGATATCATGACTCAATGGGAATATACTGGCGTATTATAATGGGGGTTACATTATAGATGTAATTCCACCACTAAACAATCTGTTTTAACCGCTTCAGCTTAGTTTTCAAAATTAAATCATTTCGACATCGGTAATTATTGTTAAATGGAAATATAGAAGCATTTAATGACATATTCATATGTCTATGTTTACTGAAGCCCAAATCTTTGCTTTACAAACTATAACTAATATTTAAATTGTTAAATAAGTTTGCTCACAGAGAGTTGTGATTGCTCAGATGAAAAATTTTTATTTTATTATAATCATGGCTCTGCAATAAATTAAGGGAACGTTGTCTACTCTACATGTATCGTCATAAATCATTAATTTAACACTGTGTACTCGCTCTCATGTCAAATCCTCAGGCAAGGGTTCAACATGCAAAAAGAGTGGAATCTGTGATCGTGGTTTATACACAAACAAAAATTAGGCGTAGTTTCAACACGGCTCTCCAGATCATGACCGGTTAAGTAATTAGGGAGTCATTTAACGTGTGTTTTGTGAGTATATTGCAAATTCCAAAATCTGACCGTCAATGGGGGTGCATCAACTTCAACACGCGCTTTATGTTACCATATAAAAATTGCCAATGTCAAAGCAGAAAAAGTGCGTGTCAAAAAGGCATGTCGAATCCTAGGAATGCAGATCACACTTGATTGCCGTTTGTACATGGCATAAATTTCATGGCTGTTCGAGACCGCGGACCGAGTCACAGTGTAAAGCAAGGTATTTGTTGAAATGCAACAGAAGCCCATAGACACAGACCCTATATATATGATGCGGAGGGATTTTTTCACTCGCTTCCCCCCCCCTTAGCTATAAGGCTTGATCCTCTTTGTGCAATAATTCAATGCCTATATACCATATATTAAAAAGTGGTTGTAGCATTAGAGTTGAGGGACTACAAGAAACTTTTTATATTCAGACTGAACTCATTAAATTCAAATTATTGGTTATTGTTGAAAATGTGAAGAAATATTACCAGTAGAACACTTCAACAAAAGTGACACATATACCAATGTTACTCCAGCTTTGATAGGCAAGAAAAGATTTATGAGCTATGCTATCATGCCTGTAGATGTCAGTATTAAATTTTTAAAAGAATGGAGAGTTCCCAGTATAGCTGGTTACCTCCCTGACAGTTTGAAAAGCAACTTGTGATTATTGATGAATGACCTATGGAATTACATAAATGGAATGTTATGATATTATATATTAATCTTTTATCAAAACTGATGGCAATGACGCAGTAAAACATCATCTGTAGCCTAAATTTAATGACTTGAAACGAAAAATAATCATTTGTTTTGTGTGTATTTGCCTCAGAGCAACAATTGTACAACACAAACAGAATTCGTTTTACTATTTGGAAATAACAAATTTATTTTTCATTTGTTTAAATACGTTCAGTTCATATATTTAACAAATACAACAAAGTCATTTATGTACAGTGTACTTATGTAATGGCGTGTCACATATAACATCATGACAAGGAGATGCTTTCTGATAGCAGTTTTTAAAAATGCGTAACACCTTCTTGCTTTTAGTGTCAGTTTATATCTAGGAAGCTTTTTTTTGCCGCCTTGGAAAAGAAGGAGGAAATAAATTGACTAATTTTAATTACAGATATCTAAAGTAGCAGGCTAACTCCTCCATTTCAATTGATTTCCGTTTTCTTCTTCCTACATGTACATCTTATCACTGCACTTTCCTAATACAGAATACCATTCTGAACTCACTTTACCTCCCCTCATGGTCCCCCTCCCAACATCACTCCATTCTCTTTCTCATTAATTCTTTCTCATTTCTGCGATCATATTGACATGTATCTCATCAAATCATCTACTTGCCTCCCACCCCCCTCTCACTCCTATACTTTCTACTCCCATCCCATCACAGACATAGTGGTCTAAATGTTTGTTGTTATGATCGCCATGGTATGTGGCCTCATCAAAGTCATGATCTATGTAGTAGACATGATATAACAAGAGGCAATTTCAAAACATTACATTTTTGACTATCTTCTGATCTCTCTCTCTTTCTCTCTTAAAAGTGCAATCTATTTCAATACATTTATGAAACAGGATGAGAATAACAAGTATTAATTTCAATGATAGAATCATCCAGTGAAGTATTATAATACATCTACATATACTGATGAATATATATTCCTTGGCATGTTCTAGGTGATATGAAATAACTACTTTCCAATGTTTTATAGTCCATATACATTAAATACAAAAAATTTTTTATTGAATACTTGCTGAACAAAAGTGAGGATTTGGTTGATTTAAATTAATACATATAGAACTACTCAGTGAGAAGACATATATTGTCTTTCAGTAGATATTAAAACATCATGCTATCTTCGTACATAGATGCATTAACTTTCACAGATATTGCTATAAATCAGATCATTTGAACTTACGGATTATCCTTAGGCACGAAACTTGGTTTCGTGTATAAAGCAAACTCTAATATACGAAAAACAGATACACAGAATCTGCCTTATGTATTTACCATTCTTTTGCCCTTGGATTATATTTTAGAATGACACTAATATGGATAACCGGCTGTAGGGTTATGTTCCAAACAAAAAATTGGGCCATTTTGTTGAACTTATTTATAATGTTCAGTATTTTTACAGCACTGCAGTTATATCTCCTGGGTTAACCAAAGGATAAAATATATATATTGGGGATTTTTCAACATTAAAAATCGCCAATATTATTTGAAAAAAAGCTCCTTGATTAGTCCTTTAATATTTTTTCCCATGTATGTGCCTTTTTTTTATTATTAGCTTTTTTAATGTAATTTATTTTTTTTCATTGGTGTTATGTTCACTCTGTTTATCAATTATGGATTCTCAATGTGAATCTCTGCATTTTTGCAGTTTCTGACACCAAAAATACGAAAAAAATAGACAAAACAATCAAGATGCTTAGACTTGTAGAAGACTCGTTTCGGCTGCGGGGTGAAAGCTGTAGGCAGCCGGCTTTCGAGCGAGATGTGCGAGTATAGCCTATGCGATCTGCCAGTGCAGCTTGCGGCTGAGTCGCTACGTAGTTATCGGCATCGCACCATCAACAATACGCTGCGTCACTTGTGCGTGAATTGAGCATGGACTTGTTAACTCGAGTAACACGTGAGGGTGAGCGCTAAACCAAGAGCTGATGATACTCCGGGTTACTACGATTAGGCGGGCCGGGGTAGGGGGGATGGTGCATGCAATTAAATAGTGTTTAAGTGGTAACTACGTATGTGATTGCAAATAATACTGAGATAGAAAGCGTGAACTTAGTTCGTAAAGAATGACTCAGCGAAGAGAGTAAAGTACTATCATGGAGTCAGCATGATCTGATGGGATTAATTATATCCGAAGTAGACGTGATGCAGTAAAGATCATCTAAAACGCTCGACTTATTTCCAGAAGAATTCTGCTAAAGTAGGTGTAATGACGCTACCCGCTAATCGTTGGTATGTATAGATAGGATCAATATTCTCAACACAAATTCAAGTTTTGCAAGCTCAAGAAAGACATCATAACTGTGTCCTGCCTTTTTTTTCTTGTTTTTTTTTTAATTTTTTTTAATTACTGTTTTTATCTGTGGTTGTGGAAGGGCTGCACACGCAAAGTTTTTTAGATCAAAAGGGGTGCAAGTAGGAATAAAAACTGTAAGTGACTATGCGTTGTGCCATATATGCCCTGTATCAAATTATGAAAGACTTTGGGTATTCGGGGGCTCCAGTTCGGTGCCCATGTCTTTGGACTGCGCTAGATGTAAGGGAGTTTATTATCTAAATTATGAATAAGAAAATATTTTTTGAGAAAAATGTATATAAGAGTATACATAGGGCGGACAAAGATGAATCCTCGACCGCGCTAAGCGGTCGTAAATAGTATCACCTCGCATTTGCCGAGATCAGAAATAGGCATACTATATGTGCAGCATTCATCTAGTTCATTGTCCTTTTAACATACAAAGAATCTTTGCACCTTGACCTTTGACTTGTGACCTCCAATACTTTTGGATCATTGTCCTCCTAAAATTGACTCCATACACGACTTACCACATATCTAAGAGATCATTTTTCATTGAACGCATTCTTTGGTCTCACATATCTGGAATTTCAGTTTGACCTCTGTTGCCCTCTGACTCGTTTGACCTACATATGATACTAAAAATCTGATCAAGATATCTTTCTAATGGTGGTGATAAATACTACCCTTTTTGTATTGAAGCTGCCTATCCCAATTGGTTTTGAGATGATCTGCGATTAACTAATTCTATTACATGGATATTTTCTCAATTTATACCTCTTATGAACCCTTTGATCATTTGACTGGCATAACTACAAAGATCTAGAATCTACGTATCATCTTCCTATGGTGATTATATACCATATTCGTTGAGATTTTGTTATTATCTTTCATTATGAATTCTTGAGATATCTGCCTATATATGTTTTAGATACGAAGTTAGCAGGATTTACGTGCCACGACGGACAATTCTCTGTAAACAAGATGTCTCTGCGGTTCACGCACTTACGTTGGGTTGAGTGTCATAAGAAAAAAGACAAATTCTTCCAATTCTGACTACATGTAATTCACAATAATAAAGCGCCCTTAGCACCTAAGTTTAAAATTTGGATCCCTCAACTTTCCCCCCCCCACTCATAGAAGGAAAAATTTCATACATTTAATGCACTTCTATTTAAAGAAAATATATTGATTGTAATTGACTTTTAGTGAACAGTTATGCATATCCTAATCTTTTTTATATGCTTAAGTGTTGTACTCAAAATGATCACATATAGTATATGCGAAATTGTATATCGGCCTATTTAGTCTGTGATTATTACTGATTTTGTGAAAGTATTTCTGATACATGCAACAAATATTATCTTTCCATTTCTGTTCATAAATAAGTTTATATGCATTATTATCTCGTTTCTTTTTATTCATTTTTGTGTACAAGATGTTATATAAACGACGTGCTCCTATATGATCTTGCTTTACGTTTGTGGTCATTCTTTTATTCCTCATATCTTGTTACGACATTCATAATATGTACGATTTCATTGTATCACTGAGTTATTATAAACAAATGGACAAAGTATTTTTTCTTCTTCATGGCCTATGAAATGGAAATCTTAAGCACTGTAATCTCAACATAGAATTAACTTTTCTTCCCATGGTTAAGATTATCAAATTAATCGATGTCTGTACAGGTAATTCATCATGCTTGCAAGTATAGTGTTTTTTTGCTATCTGTACATGATGTATTGTAACGTCTCTAGACAGTCATGGGCACATAGGAAATATATTGTAAGTGTATCAAATGCTTGCAAACAATTAGTAGCTATTAAATTTATAGTTCTGATAAAGAATCATCATCTATCAATTAGGTTTCCTCTTGCATATGTTCCAATGTAATTATTACGTAGTAAGTTTTATGTAGACGCTTAGTTAACAAGGAACAAAACAAAAATGACAATGGAATTCAGAAATTTTTAGATCACTGATTTTATATGAATTCAGCCCATCTTTACGCCGAGGAAAGATCAGCATTTGCCAAAGTGTCATCACCCTATCTTTTGATCTTAAAGTCAAGGAATTAGCATTGAGTGAAGAAGCTTTTACTTTTGATTAAAATAATTTTGAATGACATCAAAGTGCATAGACAAGGTGGGCGTACAGTATTAAGAAAATTTAGACTCTAGCCTGTCTAGTGTTTTGAGAAGCCAGAAGGCGTTATTGCATCTTAAAGATGTTCCGTTGAGAAGCAGAAGGGTGGCTATTGTGTACAAAGTCAATGGTAATAGTGCGACCTTCTGGTTCTCAACGGAACACCTTTGATCTGTGATAGCCCTCTGGTCTTTCAGACCGACGACATATGGTTCAAGAAAGCTCTTCTTCTCTGAGGAGAATGATTCAATAAATTGATAGACTTTTCGCATAGCTTCATATATTACCCTAACAAATGTCACTGCCACAAATTTACTTTTATTTGCCATGCAAAATCTTCAGACTGGAGAGAATTGTGTATATACATGTATATTTAACACATTGGAATACTGTGATCTTTTACGAAGCGCGGAATGAAAATTCATGGTTGTTCAGTCATGGTTGCCTTTGAAATAATTTTCATTTATAAGTGAAGACAAAAGAATCCCATTAAATACCCGAATGTCCTTATAATGAAATTTAAGTGAATCTTTATTAAATGAATATGTAGTTGAATTGAGGCGATAATAAGAGGTGTATCTCACTTCGCGGAATCTAATATTTGAATAACAATCTTTGAGACGGAATCAGAGACATCTGCAGAACATCTCGAGACGTTTCATGAGTCGCGGACTACTAGTGATGTACGGTTTTTAATAAAGATTCGGACCATCAAGAGGGTGTTCTTGATATATCATCCCGCATAGGCAGGCTCATACACAATGTGTTAATGCCCTATAGTTTAAAAATTAATGATATGTTGAATAATTCAGTATGCTTGAATGCTCTCAATATGGTTGAGAATTTATTGTCTGCCAGCATTCTGTAAGCTATTAAAAAATTGCACCATGAACTTGACAATGTGTTTACATAATAATTTCATCAAAAGAGAAGTCACACAGAGCCTTGGTATTCACCATATACTGTGAGGTTAAAAAGTCATTGAAGTCACGATCAGAAATATTTCTGAAATATTATATAAGTATTATGAATGTCTGTAAACAACACATCATATTCTTAACACATCCTAGCTTAGAATTAGCACCCATCTTTAATTCCATAATATAGCATGGAATGTGTGCTATTGAGTTGTGAGGTATTGCCTTGAGCATTGTATTCTGGTTGTGTCTGTTATATTTTTGTCTGATGTTTTTAGTTGGTTTCACACTGCCGTATCGACAATTTCCTCTGGATCCGAGTATCTCTTACCTTCCGATCACAAACTATCGACGTAATTTGCAAGAGTAAGCACAAACTACGTACGCTAATATGCTCCCAAGAGATAATTCCCATAAACCAGGAACTTTTGAGTGTGAAAGAATTATGAGACTTTCTATTTCCCCTTTCCATTTTTTTTTTTTTAATTTCTTTGTTATTTTTTTTTCTTTTTCTTCCTTCCATCTTTCCTTATGTATTTCTTTGTTTTTCGTTCTTTCTTCTCTTTATTACGGATTCTTTTGTTGTTCCTTTCTTCTTCTTCTTCCTCATGTATTTCTTTGTTTTTCCTTCTTTTTTTTTTCTCTCTTTCCTTATGTATTTTTTGTTTTTCCTTATTTCTTCCCTTTTTTATAACTTCTGGTTTTTTCCCGGAAAAGTAGCGGTTTCGGGCATGTGTGACACATAAATACAAATTTCGGGATTGAAACATTTCTCGTAAATTCTGGAATTTCTAATCGGGTAGGTGTGATCCACCTTTTGACAGTAGTTTGGGAGAATATCAGGTGTGACTGATCTATTGTGCTTGATTCTCTTTAGGCCAAAATATGCTGAGTATAGTGAAAAAGAGATATTGTCAGACTTTCTAGAACTAAAAAATGTATAATAAAAAGGGTATTCTAAATCTAACAGGGAAAAAGCATCTAATACTGAGCTTTTGAGGTGAAATTCTTTGCACATTTGGATACATTGAAACATGAATTGTACATGATACTTTTTTACCATTGAAAACATGCATGTAAAGAACAGACAATAACAGCCAATATCACAACAACTCATAAGATTCTAGGTTTTAAGATGTTTGTACCTTTAAAAAAAAAAAAAAATCTGCCAGTATACTCACAAATTGTTATTCCCTCTTTTTATTATTCTCTTATTTATTTTATTGATCTACATATCTTGGGTAGATTTTTTTTTCTTCATTTTTTTATATCTTCATATAAATAACTGCTCTTGAATACAATCAAATGATAAAACAAGAAGTCACATTTAGTGGAATATGGTTAACACTCCACAAATTACTCAACAAACATTATACTGGTACTTGGTAAGCTATTTTTGGTTTGGTCTTGTGATCTCAACGAGAGCTTATTAAATTTAATAGAAAATTTGTTAGAAATGCACAATGGTCTTTTAATCTCCATTAAAAAGGTAAAACCTACTATATATATTCATTGTTCAATATCAGATTTAACCAAATTTTAAATATAAAATTCAATATAAAATGTGCACAAATTTGGTATGAATATATTGATCCATTTATGATTGATCAAAATCGATCATTAAAATATAACTGGAGATATAAAATTCTGTGGCTGAATGGACCAAAAAAGACTTCTGCTTTTTTGCCTCTTTCTGGCCCCAATATTTCTAACTGGGGATTCGCCCCCTTAAGAGACAAAGTTATCAACAAACATCAGAAAAGACGGTTGACACAAACAATAGATCTAGACTTATTCAAGCGGGGCTTTTTGAGGCTGAAACTATGATTCCAAGCCCACTAGTTGCATAAAATGAATTCAGGCTAACTTTTATTCTGCACTCTCAAAGTCCATTTATATATTACCTTTTACGCTATCTATCATGCCCAATTTAAAACTGCTACAATCAATAGAACCCAATATAAGTAATAAAGCAATCCTCCACTGTATAGTACGCAGAGTCAACTCTTGGTTGAAATTGATAGTGTCCATACATTTCAACAACGAAAAAGAACACTCTTTAAAAGAAAAATCACTTTAAATCAGGACTTAGCTGATTTCCTGGTTTAGTATTATTTTTTTAATATATAGAGCTGCTTTACAGTTTGAAGTCAAATTACTTGCCAAATTGTTTGTTTTCTAACACAATTGTTGTTACCATGGCAATATATGGTGTTTTATTGTGTTTCCTCTGTCTCTCCCTCCACTCTCAGCTCTACAAAGTGCAAGCCCATTTCTTCTAACTTTCCACATCCACAAAGTGTTTGGCTTTATAATTCCTTCATTTCGCCAATAAATAAAATAGCGTCTTCCTCCCAGTACATAGCAAGCAAACAGCCTGAAAATATTTTCTCGCACTTTACATAGAGACTGACAAATTGACTAGTTATTCCACGATGCAGAACACATTACAGGTATGCATACAAAGAAAAGCTCAAACTTTTATATTAGGTTGTCAAAGTTCACGACTTCATGTTCTGTTATTTTGGCCTGGTAATTGAATTGCTGCAGTAACTTCTAAAATTTGGCTCTGTGAAATGGGCCTGAGGCTTAAAATCATATTTCAGATTGAACTTATGGATATACACCAGGGACTGTCTGTTAATGCCGAAGTATTTTGGTTTCTAAACAATATGAAAGTGGTCCATGGCGAATGTCATTTTAGTTAATTCATTTGTGGTGACATTGCAGAAAAAAGTTAATTGGATAATAATTACAGTTATTGGGATTATGATAAGTGATCAGCATACAATGAAATATGTAATGGTACAGATAGATGTCATCCATCTTTAAAGTGTCAAGACTTAATTCTTCTCACTTTTAGGGTAGCTGTTTTTTTTAAGGATGACAAAGGGTCTATTTATTTAGGATGTGCAGGTAATATGGAAATTGACAGTGTGAGACAATGTAGAAACATGATGGGATTTCATATTGGACAGGAATTAATCCTGGATACTAAAAGTACGAAAAAATCATTTTTACTACACAAGTTTCAGAAGAATATTTTTAATCCCATGATCAAAATGTGAAGCAGAAGATAAGAAATATGGTTGCAGACAATAACATGTAAGGACCACTTCACAATCTATTCATGCACAGATGTTCTTTTTATGTTGTTTTCTTTGAAGAACACAGCGCTTTGAAACCAAAACCAGACTAGCGTATCATATCCTTCTTGAGTTATAAGGAAAAGGATAAAAGGGTATATACACTGTATGCAATATTAAGATGCAAGCCTCTGAATTGGATGGTCATACATAATTGTAAAATCATTGTTCCCAACAGTCTAAACAATAGTCAAACAATGTGTTGATTAGGAATATACATTTGTATTATAACTTGTTATTTGTATATTAACCCTGATTTTTAAAGAGGAGAAAATAATTTACAATTTAGGTTCTAACTTTGCCACACAACCAATAAAAATAAACCCAAAAGTTACAAGATAATAGACCTTTCTGTTTTACATGATTTTTGTATAATTTTGGCAAATTTGACACACTTTTTCCAGAACAAGAAGAAAATACTAAACAGTGGAAATTGCTGCAAAATAGATCCGAAGTCTATCTGCCCTTATATGATAGTTACAGAAGATATTTAATGATATAGAATTAAACATTGTGACGTAGACTTGTCACACCCCCCCCCCCCCCACCATCACCAAACCAATTTCTTTCTCTTCATTTAAAATGGCCAAACCTAAATGTTAAAATTCAAATTTAAAATTTCATTTTGCTGGATTGTTGATTTTTATGATTTTTCATCATATCTATAGGCCTATATCTTTAAATCAATTATAGAATTCTATCTCAGAAAACGAATAACTGCACACTGTGAATGCACGAAATGATATTATGAGAAGCAAACAATTACAATCAATGGCCTCTCAGTAGCCCTATTAACGAAACAAAAATCAATTGGTAATTCCAGAGGCAACTATTAGCTGGCCACTGAATCGAAGTCAGATAATTAATCTATCAATTGTCTTTCATTTTAACTTGACATGAATTAATAGACTGAGCTAGGTTAATAAATAAAGTACATTAGCACTACAAAAATGGAAACATAAGAATGTGTAAAACTAAAAAATCAGGTAGGAGCAGCTAGGGCCCCGTATCTCAAACATCATAAGTCTAAGTTCGTGGACATCCCATTGAAATGCGTGTTAATTCTACAACACATGTCCCTATGGGTTATCCAAGAACTTATACTTATGATGTTTTGAGAAACAGGGCCCATACATGTAGCTCATCACCAACATGGCCTAAAATGTGAGCTCACAACTTCTTCCCCCCCCCCCCCAAAAGAAAAGGATATATGAAAACTTGAGCTCTATGCTTGAAATGCACTAAACTTTGATCATTGATTCCTGACAGAAAAGTAATGTGGCTGGAGCCTTTCATAAGGACAAAATTACAGGAAATGATGAAAATGAAGAACACCAGGGTTTCTTAACCACAGAAGAGAAGACTGTTCAAAACATGTTCATTTCTTCCAAAAACTCCTTCACAGACACAGAATTATGGCATGTCCAGAAAAAAATCCAATAATATTCCACCAAAATGATAAAGTAAACTAATTAAAAAGAGCAAAATGACTCCAATGTTATGACAGTTTCCTTAGATCTTTTTACACAAGGTCAGTCGTTTCTACATACATGCAGTGCATCTCATTCCTCATCCAAACATGAACGCGGTGTGAACACTCCCCTAGGCCTGCACGGACCATTCATAGACCTTACTTTCAACACCATCACCTTGACATCACAGATCTCTTTCAAATCCAACACAGCTATTCACTACGCCAATGCGAGATATTTTAATTAATGAAAGCCAATTAGTGACGTCGATACAGGAGAGGGTTAATTGTGGAGCAGTGTGCCTTTGGGTGCTTCTAGTCTCCGGTGTAGGATAGGGATAAGTCGATTAGGACATGCGTTGTTCATCAGGCCAAGGATTCTACGAAGGACTAGATCAATAGCGAAGCAGGATCTATTGCTTTATGATCCAATCTTATCTAGCAACCTGACTTACTGTATTCAAATGAAGTATTTGTTGATTGCATTACAGCATGGCTGGGCCTGCATGATATCATTCTTATGTAAGATTAAAGAGAGATTAGACCCTCATATATTCACTCTAAAATCCCAGGTCTTTAATTCAGTGGGGACCTAGCCTGATTAGATACAATACTTTACAATACTTTCCGCCACTGGTAATTAATTTGCATATTCCCGATCTCAAAATAGATTGTTCAATTTCATGCATGTAGGAGTCCTGGAGCAATTACTTTGGTTTGTATGTGTGTTCCTTCCTCTCAAGAAAATTCTTTTTTTCTGGGGGTCCGTCCATGATTAAAATTTAGGGGCCAAATTGCACCTGACCTATCAGCAACAGCCTGGAGTTATGTATAGGCCTACATGGTTATAACAGAATTATTTTACAGTATTTTAAATAGGGCATAATTGGTTCTTTTATATATTCATAATCCTGCTATGACACAGCAACAACTAATATCAGGTTATGTAACCTGCATTTTTTGGCATGTAGAAAACAAATATTGAACTCATAATTATTTGGGGAAAAAACACAAAAATAGCACACATTAGTAAACTGATCTGTTTAATTTGTACACACAAATACATTTAAATAACATTTAAATAAAATTTAAATGATGTTCTAGTTTTTTTGATTTTTTAACTTTTAGGTTTAAAAAATTAAAACCAAAACTATGTATACATTGAAATTTGATACACACTTATACACTGAATTTTTAATGAAATTATATATTCAAACTATAAATTCATGCTTTAAATGAAAAGTTGTAATTTGCCTTCTAAGTCAGGCATTGTCATAATTAATTATCAACAAATAAATTATTGTAAATACAATTTTTCTGATTCCTTTGAACATTATACTATAAACTGCAATACATACCTCGGAGAATAAGATTGACGTCTCATCATGATGTATCACAAAGTCAGAATTAATGATAAATATTCCAAACAATCTAATTCCACAAAATGTTTAGCGAAAGGAACATATTACAGAAATAGATGTATGTGATGGCAGTTCTTGATCCTAACAAGATAATGTTGTATGCAGCTAGCTGAATAAAGTCTCAGCAATCTGAACATAGAAAACCATACCTCAAGAGTTGATGTCAACAATGTCTTTCCAACAAACAACTATAAATAGAATGTAATAAAATTGCACTAATGATCATCTAGAAAGGCCAAATTATCCTGTCAGAGGAATTTCAGAAGAAATGTCATCATTTTTGTTATTAGTTGATGTTCACTGTATCCTGAAGCTTGCATTCCTTGTTTGGTAGGAGAGTAAGACGAACCATGGATAAATTAGAAAGCTAAAGAA
>CALNVZ010003108.1:0-11712 GCA_940671915.1 Paracentrotus lividus
TAAAAGAAAAAAAATTAAGAGGACAACCAAAGAGCAGAGTTTGTTTGTGTGTGTCATGTGCTGTGAGTTTGTATGTCCGTTGGCAAATGGTAGTGCTCGCGCGAGAGCAGAGGGAAAGAGAAGAGTGTGCTGTATGCTTACTGTTGTTATGCCTCGTGAGGTGGTGCGTGATTGAATTGATGAGGTGGGAGAGTGGGTAATGTTAAGCTAAGTGGATCGGCTGTAAGGTGTGTTGTGCTGTAGTGGGTGTGTGTGTGTGGTGTGTGGTGTATGCACCTAAGTTTCTAATTCTTCTTTAATACGTGGCATTTACCTCTCGTAACGTGTACAGTGCGTGATAGGGACAGAAATCTAGTCAACAGCTGATTGCATTGCTCACCTTGTGTGGGGTAATGCTGTGAAAGCAAGTTCATTTGTTTATTTTTACCTAATTTCCTACAATGTATCCACACTTTCATCAAAGATATATCCTTTAAACTGTATGAAATTTTTTTTTAAAGAAGGCCTAGGATCATTATTTTGGTGATCAATTGTATGTTTTCAAAGGAAACATGGTATCAGATCATTGAGGTTACGCCAATTGTAAGAAGGAAGGGGAAAGGGGTAATAATAATAATGATAATAATTTGTTATCACACAAATATCGTATTTTTTATTAATTTATTTCGTTTTTTATCAATATTTATAGAAGGAGTTCGAGATTAATTTGATGTTTTATACGATTTGCTAAAAGACAAAATATCCGCTCGTGCTTCACTTAAATGTTTTTATGTTTGGAATACAAAAAAAAAAAAAAAAAAAAAAAAATGTCTAGGGGATGTTCAACTATACTATCAGTTATGAAAGGAGTTAACGATGAATATGGGCAAGATTGCACTATCATCAATCTATTAAGTATTATGTTGTAAAATTTCCTCTCGCGATTGCGCTCACAAGGATAAGTCCCTCAGAAGATCGTACTATTTCCAAGGTTCACCCCTTAAAATATTTGTTACGGGCATGTAATTTATATCGTATCTAATACAATAGCTAGTATCAGAGTTTCAAGGTCTGCTTGTCAAAATAACAATCAGAGTTTAGATCCAAATGTATCAGGTAGTTCAATGAAAAGGTAGGCTCATTAAACTCAGTACCTGAGCAGTAAGAGAATAACGGGCTCCATCGATATTTTGACGTTAGTGCAGCATTGTACACTTTCCCCATTCAGCGCACACACAGTCATCCACGGACCATCGTGTTGAAGGTATAGCAAGTTAACTAGTTAGGGCCACCCTGTGCAAACTACAAGGTGAAATCCAACTGAACTTTCAGTTTTCTCAATAAATTATTGAAAATAAGATTTGGTTTGTGACCACATTTGTGAAAACTTACGATCAGTGTTGGGATTTTTTGCATGTAAAAGTGAATCACAAAATGGTTCGTGGAATTCTTGTTAACGACATTGCTGCACTTAATCGGGCCTAGCATCAAAACTACTTGACCCACTATTGATGTACTCATATGCCAATAAAGTTCATGAAATAACCGTTCTAATGACGTATTCCTCATTTCCATACTATCCTGGGAAAATTGTGCTCGGGCCTTGTCAAAAGAACACGCCCAAATACCACAGAATAACCGGTTATATGGACACCAGGGGCTAAGCTGTCACAAGTAAACAAACCAGCCGGTTTATCATGGTTTATGTGCTTTATACAAATTATGTGGTCAGCACATGATCAACTCTTATTTACATGCAATAAAAACAAATAAATGGGACTACATAAAAGTGGATGTAGTACCTTTTGGAAACGAACATAAATGGTGTAGCACCTTTTGGAAATGAAAATTATTTTTGAAAGTAATTTTTTTCACCCTTCCATTGAAAATTCATGTTTCTATTTGTAACAGTGTGTAGAGGTGTTACAAATGAGTAGATTAATGTTTAAAAAAAGAAGAAAAAAAATTGATCGAAAATCGACATCAGTACCTTTTGTAAATGAGCTCTTCAAATATTGACTCATCAGCTTTCAATGTAATCAGGCTGAGATGTCCACATTCAAGCACTTCTAAATGCCGTTCATTCATTCAGGTCTGTTTAAATTATGCTACATTATTTTCATGAGAGACACTGTAATTGTCGAGGTACACAAAGAATATAAACCACCATGTACTTTACTGTCTCTTACAAAAAAGTCAATGGTCACTACTTTAATCTACTAAAGAAAAATACTACTTGAATATAACAAATGCCACACTCATATAGAAGTCAAGTAGAAAAATAATAGTCGTTTTATATCAAATTGCACCTCCCAATGGTCAACCTTGGCCTCATGCGGAGATATCATTTACACTTGTTAGTATCTCACGCGACTTGTTGGACATCTGGTCGTATAAATAAACAAGTTATTGCTTTTGCTTTTCAAGTTTATTGTTATAAATTTACTTTTTTGAATCCATTTTCTTTCAATTCAATACTCAATTTTTTTTCTTCAAAATGACAATAGGGCCTATCAGTAGTTGGAAAAAAATTAAGAAGATAAGAAATAAGCATAATTTATATTTAAAAAAAATTTACTTACATAAAAGTTCGAAATGAGTTATGAAGGCTGGAAGGAGACATACGCAATCGTCTCACAGGATTTTTTTTGTTTGTTTTTTGTTTGTTTAATTGTTTGTAATTTTGGTGACTAAAGAGAAAAGAAGGAAAAGAGAAAAGGAAGAAAAGAAGAAAAAAAAAGATTAAAAAAAAAAAAAGAAAAAGTAAAATATAACTATTTCAAGCACTGGCGTAAATCAATTCCCGCTTCTATTCATCAGCGGGGGTGTCGCTTTGTATTATTATGTAATATCCCCCCCTATTGAAATCATCTTTACGGATTTACGCCAGTGATTTCAAGGCCCTTATGTAACTTACAGAACCTGATTTGTGTGAGACAAGTTTTACTTTAGTTTAGTATTAAGGGCTATAGTGGCCCTAGTAATTAATACTAAAAAAAAAAAAATGAAATAAAGGAAAGAAGAAAAGAAAAGAAGGAAAAAGAATTTTTTTTCTCCAGATGGGAAAATAATAAAACGAAAATTTTGTGGCCAAAATAGTCAATATGACTGATGGCTAAATAATACCAAATTCAACAACAACAACAACAAATTCGAATTATTTCGGAGTGATTTAGTTGAAATACAAAATAAGTTTGTAAATGTACCAAATGGTTTTATATAGTTTAAACTATCTTGTGAATTATGTTATGACGGCAGCAAATGTTTATTCTCCAAAGAAGAACAAATGTTAATGACATCATCTCATTATGAGTATTTCCAATCAATAATAATGATTAAAAAAAAAAACAACCAAACAAACAAACGAACAAACAAGGAAATATAGGAAAGAATGAAAGGAAAACAAGTAAATCTCGATACATTGCGAGCGTGATTACTCCGTGTTTCCCTGTAAATTTTTTTAATGGAATGATATGAAGATTCACAGAAAGTTTGCAAGAATAGTCCGAGAAAGTTATGGTCATTTTGCGCATTTTGAGTCACGATTCAAACATTGTAGAATGGAGTTAATTTTAGAATTTAATATTGAATATAAAAACGGCTATTGAAAAGAGATTTTGAAACTGGATGAAATATCAGGTCATGCACTACCCTCAAAGGACTGTGTTCTAAGTCTATAGCTGCATCTATGATAATGAAGGAATGCATTTTAGACTACCTGAAATATACAAATCACGCAAGATTGGTCATGCATGATTTATTGGAAAATATCGGGTCCTGGGGACATGTGTAAAAAATATGAAGTGCTCGGGATGAATGTCAAGACATGTGCAAATGAAACAGGAACTGCTGGGGTTTCGTTGAAAAGGAAGAAGACAACCCTCACGAAATAGGATCATTCCAAATGCGATAATAAACAGCGTCAATGAAACTAAATACTTTATGCGGCGGTCACAAATCGCCGTACCTTGACGTGCAACTCCCTACGATGGATTTCGTAGAAAATTCGTGCAGCGGAGGTACCTTGCAGGTACAGTGAACGTACAACGTGCACGAAGGTTTAACAATACCCTTACTACAGAAACGCAGGAATCGCAGAAGTGAACCAGGACCTGTGCGTGCTTTGTACATGCAACGCAGGCTACGTTGATGGCACGTGCCCCGTAGCCTACGACGAGTTGTGACCGCCGCATTAGGTGCCTTGGCTGCCGCGAACAAAGTGTAAACGTAGCATAACTATTCATCATCGCATATAAATATGAACATATTCTTCTCACACACACATAGAATACTTTCATTATAAACGGAATGAAAATGGACAACAACTCGAGAAGAATATCAGATTCAACGGATAGATGGAAATATGTAATTGTTATCAGTAAGTTTATTATGCATCTTTTGGAGACGTCGATTTCGAAGTCATTCGGTGTGCTCATTCCTGGAATGGTCATCCTCTTCGATACTCGGCTATCACTTTTAGGATTCATTTGCAGTATCCCAGTTACAGGGATGCTGGTAGCGTGTAAGTATATTTTCGTACTTCTACACAATATAGACCTGCAATGTGTGAATATATTATTTGCAACTATACCCAAGATAGCAAGGTTACGTTGGGCCAACGTCGGCAATGGTCGCGGCTTTTACGTTGGGTCAACGTTGGCACAACGTTGCACGTTGTGGCGACCATCTGCCCATGTTGAATCAACGCTAAGTTGTATACAAATGCAAATGCTCGCCAAGGTTGTACCAGCGTTGGCTCAACGGCAAGAATAACGTTGGACGAACGTAATAGCCACGACCATTGCCGACGTTGGCCCAACGTAGCCTTGGTATCTGGGACAGTGGGTCCCCAAAAAAAGGAAACCGAGATTTCTCGAAGTTTTATCATAACTTAATCTTCATCAAAATTTATAAATGATCCATTAATTTACAGCTTAGAGTATTTTCTTTTATTTGATAAAATCTATACAGCGTGTCCCAATAAAAACGTCCCTCTAATTCATCACAGAATAATTACCGACATTAAGTCTTACACTCAATTAAAATGATTTCAAATAAAAAAAAATTATGTCGCTTCATTGGTTTAAAATACAAGGCTCTTTTGTAACAATAGTCATTTTTAGCCCATTCCAAGTTTGATAAAAAGGAATGCACTACCGAAATGACATTCATTATCCTCTGCTTCACCATTATTACCGTTTAACCACTGTAATGTTCATGCTTTTGTTTTCAAGTATTAATGTTGTACCCCTCTGGCCATTAGTCTAGACTAGTTCGTGATTCGAGTCTCTGGAGTTGTGGAGACGTCTCCTGAGTCTCCGGGGAAATTAAACAAAAGTCTCAATTTTTTTTTTTTTCATTCAATTTCTTCAAAAAAGTTTGCTTTTGTTTGTTTGTGTGTGTTTTTTTTTTTCCCATTACTATAACGAGGCGAATCTTCAGTCTACCTGACACGTAAAAAAAAAAATCAGTCACGGCCATAACCTTTGGTGACATCACTGTGACTTGCTCGCAACTGGAAAAGTTCTTTAAAAGAGCCAAACAAGTTCAATTTTATCCAGTCGCAAGCAGTCGCAGCGATGTCGCAGAGATTTTAGTTATGATCAACACTGACTTAAAATTACTAGTATAGAAATATTAACATGCTTGACAGTGTTTTTGACTACACGACACGAGAGGTATAGTCGTGAATTAGTCGCAAACTAGACTTATAACAAGTGAGATAGTTCTTTATTGAAATAAAATTCAGCTGTTTTAGATGAACTCTAATCAACTTCAGTTTTAATGGTTGTGTTTGCTTTCATATGCTGGATCTGCAAACTTGAAATGGGCTGAAATTCACTGGTGTTTACATAATAGACTCTCTGTTCAAACCAATGCAGCGAGACCAATGAAATTTTCACATAAGTTACAAAATAAATGGGCTTTCAACATATCAATATCAAATCGTTAAGAATACTTCATTCTAGAATTTATTAAGCGTCCAATCAAAGCCACTTTTTTTTCTGGGACACGCTGTATGACCCATATGTCACGCATGAGTAAGAACACTTTGAAGAGAGGAAACAAAAAGTCGTTTGGCGGGCGGTATTTGACATTCTTTAAAATTTACATATTTAAAAAATTGTTTCTTGCCCTTTCATATGACAAAACAACCAAGATAAATGCTTTAGAAATATGAAAATAACGATCATTTTAAATAGTGCTTGCATTTCACTAATTACATTCAACAAAGTTGTTCGACTAATGCCCGTCCTAGCACTAGGCAGAGGTACAAAGAATTCATGCATGGGTAATTGCCAATAAAAAGTATGGAAGTCAATGTTTATGAAGCCAGCTGAAAATGACTGTCTTGAATGAAAACTATTGAAATGCAGGCACTTATTAAAACGAACATAATTTTCTTCCTGTGTTAAAGTGATTGGGAAGTAGATGAAGTAGAAAGGAAGTTCGAAAGAAAAAAGAAAGCACTAACCATTACAAAACGGCACGTGGGCAAATTCTGGAAAATGTTACAGTTGTCGTGCACCGAATCCTAGATAGCAAGGTTTCGTTGGGCTAATGTCGGCAATGGTCGTGACTATACGTTGGGCCAACGTAATTCTTGCCGCTGGCGAACGTTGGCACAACGTTGCACGTTGAGCGCGACCATATGCCGACGTTGGATCAACGTTAAGTTGTATACAAAAGTGCGACGTCGCGCGCACTGAAAGTGCGAACGTTGGTCCACATTGGCATATGGTCGCGCTCAACGTGCAACGTTGTGCCAGTGATGGCCAGCGGCAAGGATAACGTTGACCCAACGTTATATCCACCACAGTTTTACAGTATTGTCATTCTTAATACCACAGGTCCAGTTGTGGCATATCTCTTGAAATACGAAAAGGTAAAGCCACGAGGAGTAGCTATCATGGGAGCCTTGATTAGTTCTGCTACACTAATAGCCAGTGGATACACGAGGAACATCGGTATACTTGGGGGTGCTTGGCCTTAAACGGTAAATCAACAGCTATCTGTTTATTCTGTATCAATTCACGTCTTCAACCGTATCACCATTATTAAAGTAAGCTCCCTAGCCAAAAGTACTGCAACATATAGATAAAAGATGGATTTGGTAATATTGGAGAGACAGAAGAAGGCATTTCTTGGCATTTGTAGGTTATAAATGGATCTTGACTAAATTGAGGACTGGCATGCCGCTTATGTCATTACCCCTTTAGATTTGAATTTTACAATGGGTCCTTGAAATTATGATTAAAAAAACGGTGCGTGAGTGACACGACACATTTTGGACATGGGTTACTGATCATTATTGGTTATGTTGGATTTGTGCCAAGTAAGTCTCCAAGGGTACCATAAGTGCTGGCATATGTTCATGAATAGTGTACCTCTCAGACATTTATAGCCCTTATCAATCATTCCTTCTAGGGAAATGGTCTACCTCTTTGTGTCGTGAGGGACACGACATCCAAAACGTCACTGCACTGCAAAAATGCAACAATTCACGTAAATAACTAGATTAACTAGATCCAAACTACCCGTGTGTATAATTAGAGTAGTCAATGATAATTTTTTTAAGCAAAAAAAAAAAAAAAAAAAAAAAAATGAATAAATTGACTAGAAATAAGAATAAGAGGCATTTAAATCCTATAGCCCCATATGTGGAAATTTCTGTTTGATCAATTTATTCAGCGTTATGTTTGAATTTAGATAATTGGTTGTTTTGTAAAAGTCTTTATGTTTATTTCAGATTCTAATTGCATTTTCAAAGGCGCAGGTCAGATTTAAGTTTCAGCTCCATGTCCACTTTTTCCTGGAATATGACATTTGTTCCTTCATTCTTTAATTGTTATCGTTCATGACAAGAGTATTGTCAACTAGAGAAATCTCTTTCCCCTTTTTATTTTTTTGAGCAGTAAATACGAGGTTCAGTCATTTCTGAAACAAAGGGAAAGACCAATTAAGAACAAAGGCAAAATAAAAAAGGGGGAGAAAAAAATTGAGAGTTGGGGTAACACTGAAATATAATCATAAAAAGGTATCATTCTATTATAGAACTTTTGTTCTTTTTTCTTTTAGTTAGCATATTAATAATTTTACGAAGAAAATAATATATATAAGGTACAAAGACATTGTGAGGAAAATGGCAGTTTTCATAAAAGACAAATTTATTTTTACCGTTGCAAAATACATTGCCAAGGAGGCTTTAGCCGTGTATTGCAAAATACCAAAATACAGTCAGTCTCTTGTGGTGAATACCGTGTGTCTCAAAAAAACGTAACACTTTTTGAAATGGTTGCCAAATTGAGCATATATAATTTTATGAAAAATGTCGATATGTATGGAAAGCTAAAGGACCATCCTTTCATATGATATGAAAAAAATTGAACAAAAAATCATGCTTCGATGAACAGTGTTCACTTAAGTTAGAGGTATGAAAATGCGCCTGCGCAGGATTTTTCCTTCCAATTTTGGACAGGTAAATTACTTGTAGCTTACAAAATAAGTTTGATATGAGATTTCATGATCGATGGATTAAGAGTTAAAAGGATGTTTTGAATACCAGTCCTTTCTCTCTGTCATTTATCAATCCCCAACACCACCCCTGCCACACACACACACACACACACAACCAATTCCACTCCATCTTATTGTATCATTGATCTGGTAGATGTGAACAGGATGAGGAAGAATGGGAAATGGGAAATTGAAATACCGTATTCAAAATCATATCATAATTGACATTATGCAACCCACTCCCCCCCCCCACAATTTTCCATCCATCACCTACCCCTTGCCTTTTCTTTATCAGTTTTCTTCGTAAGTTTGGTGGATCATTCAATACATTTTATTCAGGTTTTATGAATGACCAAACATGTAATAGCAAGTACATCATTCATTATGCATTGAAAATACCAGACCCCTTCTCTTTCCCCACATTTGAACTTGTTATCACCTGTCCATGGAATGTGACATTGCATTGTTATTCTTCATTCATTGGCCTGAACACCGAGTAGCCAGTTGATCAAAATGACTGACTGGTTAATAATTTGATTATTAATGGAAAAAATGATCCACCAAACTTTCGGAAGAAAACTGATAAAAAAGCAAGGGGTAGGTGAGAGGATGGGAAGACGGTTGTGTGTGTGTGTGTGTGTGTGTGTGTGCGTGTGGGAGGGAGGGGGGAGGACAGTGGGTTGCGTAATGTCAATTATGATTTGGAATATTTCAATTTAGCCAATTCACATTCTTCCTTAATCCCGTTACATTACCAGATCAATGATACAATAAGATGGGAGAGGAGTTGTGCTGTGTGGGGGGGGGTGGCAGGGTGTTTCGGAATTGATGATATACACATAAAAAGGATGGTATTAAGTATTCAAAATATCCTTTTTGATCCATCGATCATGAATATTCATAATCGACTTTATTTTGGTAAGCTTACAAGTAATTACCTGTCCAAATGGAAGGGAAATCTCTGGCGCAGGCGGCTTTTTTCATCCTCTAACTTAAGTGGACCTGTTATCGAGCATGATTTTTTTTCAATTTTTTTCTATATCATATGAAAGGTTGGTCTTTGCTTTTCATACATATCAGACATTTTTTCATAAAATATATATATGCTCAATTTGGCAACCTTTCAAAAAGTGTTACGTTTTTTTTGACACACGGATATAACGTTTCGCGCGACCGCATTTCCAATTGATGTGACGTCATGTCAGGAATTGTAACATGACGTAATATCTTTGAACAACATTTCCTTGGACCAGTAATAAAATCATGACGTTTGCGATCCACATACCCTAGTTAATATAACTAATTGAATCTTCTCCCTGTATCAAGAAAGAAAGAAAAAAGCGACTTGAAGTTTTCACTACCCTGAGGTGCACATCACGTGTTTATGGAATTACGATACTGACCAGGTACGTAGAAGCAAATCAAATTCTCTTGTTGATTACCATTCCGTTTTAATCGAAAGGTTCTTGTATTTTTATCATGCATTCAATCATCAGGACTAGGAATGGGAATGAACTACATGCCAACACTGCTTCTGCTCAACGATTATTTCCCAAGACGCTTTGTTCTCATGAGTACGGTAACTCTCTTTGGAAGCATCATTGGAATCCTGTTTGTACCTCTCCTGACAGAGCGATGTGTCCGCGAATACGGTTATACCGGAGCTATGCTTATTCTAGGGGGACTGATGCTACACTCATTGGCTGGAGGTGTTGCCATCAGACCTCCTCGAGAAGATTCCCTTGTGATTTATGCAAAGACTTCACAAGAAGAAGATAAAGAGTACATAAAGATGTCAAAGCCGGACGATTTCGGAAACAAAAAGGAACCTCATGAAGCAACCAATTTGATTCAATTTGTTTCGCACACCTCATCTGTAGAAAATACGGACAAAGGGTTCTGGTGTTCCGTTATTCAATGGCTACGCAATGTCATATTCATCCAAAATGGCGATTTTACCTTAACGTTACCTACCCACTTTTTCATTCAGTACGGTGCATACGCTTGGATGCTGTTTCTTGTCCCACATGCAGAGTGGCTAGGGGTCACTAGTGAAAAGGCTGTACTTCTATCCACCATAGGAGGAATAGGTGCACTCATTGGCCGCCTGGTACTGTTTGTCATTCTCTACTACGACTTCAACGAGTTCCACATCTGCTGCGTGGCATCAACAATTGCTGCAATGACGTTCCTTCTGGATACACTGGTCAAATCCTTCCCCATTATGTGTGCCATGGCCTTTGTACAAGGCTGGACAATCTTTACCAATACGGTAATCACTCCTGCGTTCTGCAAGGCTACAACCTCTCCCTCCAACTTCGGACTCGGATGTGGATATTCTGCACTTGTCAAGGGACTTGGTGGCATCGTAGGCGGACTTTTGTCAGGTATTATTTAAGTATACTTCTCCTTTTTTCACTGATGGATTCATAGAGGATTAAGGTATTCTAGATGTAGGGTACCGAGTGGTTACTGGTTAGAATCTGGGATGTAAGTGAACCAAATCGATGCCATTCAATCCACTTAAAGATACTTTGAAACGCGGAAATATCGAGTTTTCAGGCCGATAGTCAGGGTTAATAGTCGAATACTTGACATGTTATATGGGGGAAAATATATATTTCAAATACCCTTTCAACCCATATCAACAATTATGAGTTTGATGCAAGAAAGAACAAAACGGAGTGTTTATGAAGACGCACTCTGTGACTATATTCCATTCATCTTTTATCTAATTTTCTTAATTTTGGCAGGTGTCATCTTTGACTTCACCCAATCCTATACGATGGTCTTCATATCAATAGGTGGTGTCCATTGTCTCATCCTCTTCAACATTATCATCTACCTGTTATTTCTGCGAAGGAGAAAACATAATGAAGATGTGGCACGAGAGAACTCCACTTGAAGCTAGACCATTTAAACATTTCATTGATTTCGGACACCAGAAAAAGATCGAATTAAAGGAGAAATACACCTGCTTTCCCTGCTCATAACTATTACAATATAGTTATTTATATATATGGTATTACGAGTGTTAATTTATATTGCTATATTTCATTCATAACTATCACGCCTATAGGGTTGTCTAGCGTCTTGGTATATTCCGACAGGAGAAACCCCTCCCTTTCTATTTCTGAAAGCAGAATATGACCAGATCCAGTCATTAATTAAAAAAAGGGTAAGGCTAAATAAAAATGTCCCCCCCCAAAAAAAAAA
>CALNVZ010003109.1:0-11541 GCA_940671915.1 Paracentrotus lividus
TGGTCCAAACTTGCCTCTAAACCGTTTTTGTATTGATTATAATTATCTGTGAAGTTGGAGAGCTTCGATGAAAATGAAAAGGTTCAACAAAACATTGGGAGTCACGATATAAAAACATGATAAATGGCATTGCCTATATTTAGGCAACTATGTTTGAATAAATATTCGCTTGAATAATCACATGTTCGTCCAAAACTATTCTTTCTTGGGCTGGTGGGGGAATCGTCGATCAGAGGTAATCAAGTGTGACGTCAATAAGAGAGTATATATATTGCTTTAAACAAATTCAGTTTCCGTCTAAGCTGTCTAGCTTTTCTTGTTCAAAATACTACAATTTGATAAGTGCAGGGGATATTATTATTTAATTATTGAAGATGGTTAGTCCAGGAAAGTTTCACGTGTCACTTTTTGAATTTCAGGTAAGGTGATTTTCCCTTTCAAGTTTAACGTGCAGGTTATTTCAGGCCGACCATGAGGGATAATTTCAGTTTGAGGTAGTGATGTGGAGGTAATGGTATGAGTGATTTCAAGTATGATGTGGGTGATTTTCCGTATGATATGAATGAGTTCAGGTACGATGTGAGTGATTGCATGTATGATGTGGGTGATTTCAGGTATGATGTGGGTGATTTCAGGTATGATTTAAGTGATTTCATGTATGATATGGGTGATTTCAGGTATGATGTGAGTGATTTCATGTATGATGCGGGTGATTTCAGGTATGATGTGGGTGATTTCAGATATGATGTGGGTGATTTCACGTATGATGTGATTTATTTCATGTATGATGTGGGTGATTTCATGTATGATGTGGGTGATTTCATGTATGATGTGGGTGATTGCATGTATGATGTGGGTGATTTCATGTATGATGTGGGTGATTGCATGTATGATGTGGGTGATTTCAGGTATGATGTGGGTGATTTCAGGTATGATGTGGGTGATTGCATGTATGATGTGGGTGATTTCAGGTATGATGTGGGTGATTTCACGTATGATGTGGCGTGATGCATGCTATTGATGTTTTGTTCTTTTTCTTTCTGGCTGAATTTCAGGTTATGATGTGGGTGATTATCAGTCTATGATGTGGGGTGATTTCAGGTATGATGTGAGTTGATTTCAGGTATGATGTGGGTGATTTCAGGTATGATGTGATTTCAGGTAGTGATTTCAGCGTATGATGTGGTGATTTCATGTATGATGTTGGTGATTTCAGGTATTGGATGTGGGTGATTTCATGTCATGATGTTGGTGATTTCAGATATGCATATTGGTGATTTCAGGTATTGATGCTGATTTCAGGTATGGTGATTTCAGGTATGATGTGGAGTGATTTCATGTATGCATGTTGGTGATTTCAGGATGATATTGGTGATTTCAGCTATTGAGGTGGGTGATTTCAGGTATTTGATGTGGAGTGATTTCAGGAATGATGTGTGGGTGATTTCATAGTGTATATGATGTGATGATTTCATGTTATGATGTGATTTGAGTTATGTATGATGTGGGTGATTTCAGGGTATGATGTGGGTGATTTCAGGTTATGATGTGGGGTGATTTCATATGTATTGATGTGAGTGTTGATTGTCAGTTATGCATTCGTAGGGTTGATTCATGTATGATGTGGTGATTTCATATGTAGTATGATGCTGAGTTGATTTCAGGATATGATGTGGGTGATTTTCAGTATTTATGTTTGGGGGTATTTCAGGTATTGATGTGGGTGATTGCAGGTTGATGTGAGTATTTCAGTATGATGGTGGGTTTGATTTTAGGTATTGTATGTGGGTGATTTCAGGATGTGATGTGAGTGATTTTCAGGTATTTGATTGTGATGATTTCAGGTATGAGTGGGTGATTTCAGGTATGATGTGGGTGATTTCAGGTATGATGGTGGGTGATTTTAGGTATGATGTGGGTGATTTCAGGTGTGATGTGGGATGTAATTTCAGGTATGATGTGGGTGATTTCAGGTATGATGTGGGTGATTTCAGGTTATGCATTGGGTGATTTCAGGTATGTGATGTGAGTAATTTCAGGTATGATGTGGATGATTTCAGGTATGTGATTTCAGGTATGATTGTGAGTGATTTCATGTATGATGTTGGTGATTTCAGGTATGATATGGGATGATTTCATGTATTATGTGGGTGATTTCAGGTATGATGTGTGATTTCAGTTGATGTTTGGTGATTTCAGGTATGATATGGGGATGATTTCATGTATGAATGTGGGGTGATTTCAGGTATGGATGTGAGTGATTTCATGTTTGATGTTGGTGATTTCAGGTATGATATGGATGATTTCATGTATGATGTGGGTGATTTCAGGTATGATGTGGGTGATTTCAGGTATGATGTTGGTGATTTCAGGTATGATATGGATGATTTCATGTATGATGTGGGTGGTTTCAGGTATGATGTTGGTGATTTCATGTATGATATGGGTGATTTCAGGTATTATGTGGGTGATTTCAGGTATGATGTGATTGATTTCAGGTATGATGTAAGTGATTTTAAATCATGGGGTTGGTGATTTCATGTACTAGTATCATGTGGATCATTCATACAGGTATAATTCATTATGAATGTTGGCGATTTTGATGAATTAATTTCGTATCTATGTTTTGATATGGTGGATAAAAACGCTCTCTGTATAATTACGATAAAATGATTATGACCTTAATTGCAGGTCATGTATATATGGATCTGTACCATGATGCTTGTCCTCACAACAAACGATGCATTTCAACAAGCTTGCCTCTCTACTGAGAATAGTGGTACCTGTAGGGCCCCACCACCTACTCTGCCTGAATGTCCACCATTTTGCTCCTCATGTATCGGTATGATTATACTCGTATTGGGAAGTAGGCTTGAGTGACATGATATGAATCAGGATAACATTACCTGATAATTTTACAGGAGAGTTTAATGCCTTTTGACCCAGGCCATAATAATCCTATATCATCTTTTAAAAAAAAATCAAATACAATTGAAAATGAAGTTAGTGAGTGCCAGAAATATTGATCTCGACTCTATTAATGTTGAAACCGTACATTACATATTGTCAAACAATTAGTAATATTCTGTTAATCAATTAATTAACCCTTAGCGTGCCACGGACACGTTTTCGTGCAATTGTACTTATTAGGTGGTATATGTACGAATGTACATAGCACCTCTTGTAATCGTACGAAAATTTTTTTTTTTTTTCTTCTTCTTCTTTTTCTTTTTTTTATATGATTCTTGTCGCCAAAATATCTCAATAAGCCACGCACCATTTCACTTTAAATTTTTGCCAGCGATAGGGCTCAGTCATCTTTGGACACTTGAAACTTTTCAGAACAATAAATTTACTATGACGTCATCTAGACGCCATTTTGTAAAATCACATTATCAATCATAACTTTATAATAAATAACTATAAATTAATCATATTTAGTACACATGAACTTCAAATTGAAGCGCATCTTTTGTGTCATATTGCGTGCGCGTACGCGCACGCATAAATAAATTACGCGCAATTAGAGTACGTTTCAGGTCATTTTAAGCATTTCAAGAAAAAATGCGCGCACACGATTTTGCGCGCATTTATCGTCGGGAAAGAATGAAGCTTCAGATCATCGATTTTTCGCTCTTAAAGTAATCTTGATAATATTCACAACAATTTGACACCATAATCACTATGTTTAGACTATTCATAACGAAATGATCGTCTGTTCAAGTTGGAACTACGCGCACGCAAATTTTGTCAATTTTGCCAAAATATTCCATTTTTTGCCAAAAACATGCCTACACAAAATTATGAATAATTAACCAAAAATCTGATTTTCAGTCGGTTCAAATATTTCATTCCAAAAGGGTCTAAATTCAAGAATATTCATCAAATAATTAAAGATCAATCAAATTTATTTTCTTATTTTCTAAGATCCTAGATCAATATCTCCAACTTGTGTACAAAAATCAGAATATTTATCCTATGGGAACATACAGATAGTTAATATATTTCGAATCCACATAGTGGATTTAGTCCCCCTTTTTTTTTTACTGAAACAGACATTTGAAAAATATAAAAAAAAAATTTCCAAAAAGGTTTTAAATGATAAAAGCTGGAAATAACCGTTGGAATGATATATTTCTCAATTCTGCTGGTGCATGTCTTTATGTCAACTGATTCATGTTCAATCAACAAGAACCTAAATCTGAAATAAACAGTCTTCCTCGTTATGATTTTTGAAAAGAGGGGACTGATTCACAGTATAATATCAATTACCGCACCGTATAATATATTCAATTATAGTTCCTATTTGATTTTTCAATGGCATGCTACTCCGAATAATAACCAAAACCCTCTGAGGATCGAGTAAAGAATTGAATTTCAATAGAATGTAGGCTTGATTCATTCTAAAAGAATTATTGAATAACTATATAACATTATTCTTCTAATTGCATCTGAGTAGCGCAATACTGTGCTTAAAATAAGTCCTTAACAAAATTTCAGATTTGTTGATAGTTAAGACAGCTGAAACAAATGCCCTGTTTACAAGAGAAAGAAATGACAGGAAAAAAATGTTATCATACATGGTTTCTCTCTTGGCAAGTAATTTGGTTTAGCTGTTTTAACTATTTGCATTATTTGTGTTCTAATTTCTAATATTCTAAGAACTTCTAATTATTCCGTAGTGCTGGCATCTCTGCGTAAGGTATAGCCTTCTAATTATACAAGATTAATTAAATATATTCCGACATACCGATAAACTTATACCGATAAACTTATTAATGATTGCCAATGCTTTGAAGGAAAAACAAAATATCTACTCTTTAATAATAATATTATTGTCAAGAATGTGTAGAAAACCGTGAGCAGTTCTAATTATTCTCATTAAAATCTTTTAAGATGTATAACAATCTTATTGTATTTGACCTGATAAACATACATCGCTTTCCTATTCGAATTACATTCTAAAGATTCATATCCATGAAATTATGGTATCACTACACAATATGGATGGATGAACATTCATAAAACTCTTTAGAATCATGCACATCATCCATGAAAGAATGATAATCCTCGACTACATGGCAGTAACTGTTGGACGCAGCATTCATATATAAAAACATGCATTTCATATCATTCCGCCATGTTGTGAAACGAATCATTTTACGGCGACAAAAGTTCGGTTTCAGTTGTGGAATCCGCATTGAACAGGGAGCTCCTACTCCTTTGGAGGTCCCCTGAACTAAGACTCTTCTATAGCAGGCCCGTTAACTAGGGAGGGGGGACGAGCGGAGGTCCGCTTTACAAAAAAAAAAAAAAAAAAAAAAAAGGAAATAAAAAAATGGATAAATTGATTTTTTTTTTTTTTTTGCTTTAACAATTTCCTTTTGGGGCCGATCGAACGATCTTACACTGAAAACCCTTACCTCGTCCGTCAATGAACCGACTAGTTTTAAAACAAGTCTGTCATGTTAGTCCGTTGAGACGGACTAGCATACAACTGAATCTACATCTCTCAACTTGACGGACGAGCTTTAAAGCTCGTCCGTCAAGCTTGATGCTAGTCCGTCAAAGCGACCGACTAGGTCAATAACAGTAGCTGGGTGAACCCAGTTTACCCATTAAAATGACTGACTAGCTTTTGATAGGGGAGACCGGGGACAATTGTAACACGGGACAACTCAACCATTCCAGAGAACAGATCCACATGCACTCGTTAATTTTTACTCCATTTGCAATTTTTTTTTTTTTTTTTATTATTATTTTTTTTTTAAACCGAAATAGCCATTCATGAAAATACAAATTCTTTGGCAATTTTTTTTTTTTTCCCGGCGAAGGGTGTTAAAGTTTGGCAGCTGTAAAGGCGTACTGCTATTGGAACCGAATTTTATCGTCAAAAGAGAGAGAGAGAGATATCAACTTCAATCTTAAATCACCATAGGAAGATGATCTGATTAGATTTGAGAGTATGTAGATCAATGGTCAGGCCCGTAACTAGGATTTTTGCGGGGGTTCGAAATCTGAAAAAAATGAACCTTTTAAAGGAATGATTCTTGAGCGCAAAGCGCGAGACGAAATTTTTGACTAAAAATGACCCGAAGCAGTATATTTTTACTTTTATGGTTCTATTTTTGTTGTTATTCTTTTGCAAACGGTGACGATCATCTTTCTTTTAGCCAAAAAAAGAAGAAAAAAAAAAAGGATTTTCAAGCGCGAATCGTCAAGTGGAAAATTTTATATCACACCTCTTTAATTTAAAAAAAATACATGTACATAATTTGATTACAAGTGGGTTTTTGTTTTGTTTGTTTTGGCTTGTTTCAGCAAAATGTTTTTAGAATTATAAAAATGATTTATCGGATATGTTGACGGAAATACTGAAAAATTGGTTGATATACCCAGGGCGTATCCAGGATTTCCCAATAGGGGGGCGCAAGAAATTTTTATCGCCGTCAGGGAAGGGGCGAGGGGTTCTTCTAATCAATTGTACATGGAAATTCCACATTTTTTTTTTCCAATTATCACAAAATTACATAGTTTCTATACCCCTAAGACAATGATGTTGCGTAGAAACCATTTAGTGTGATCTATATACCCCTTCTGGAATTGAATCTGCGAGCGCGAAACGAGAGTGCGAAAATGTTGAGTTTTTAAAGTATATGAATAAATAAAGGGGCATTTTCTGTACTAGAGAAAATGGTAGAAGTATTATAGACCCAACTTTAGAGCTATCCGCGATATGTCCGAAGGCGCCGAAGGCTGAAAATTTTAAAGGTAAAAATTGGAGTTATTATTTGTGCATTATGATTTGGTATCAGCTAGATGCGCGAAGCGCCCGGAGCCGAAAATTGGGGCTTTTAAAATTTTTTAGGTTAAAATTTAGAATAATTACTTGTGCATTTGATTGGGTGTCCAGGCAGAGCGCGAACGGCGCGAGCCGAAATTTGGGTTTTAGAAATTCTTTTTAATGGTAAAATTTAAGTTATTATTGTGGCATATTTATGTTTGGCATCAGCGAGCGCGAAGAAGCGCGACGCCCAAAAATTTGGGGTTTCAAAAAGTATTTTTGAATTAATGAGGTACTTTTAATAAACCCACTGAGGCCAACTATGTTTCCGCCAGGTGCGAGGGCCCAGGACGAGGGTCCAAAGCCCTCCTCTTCTTTGTGAAATTTTTGAAACCTTAGTTTTAAATATTTTACTTTTCGTCACTAATGTATATTTCTTTTTCTTAAAAAAAGGGCGTTTGAGCAATTTATTTGCAAAATAAATCAAATGGAAAAGTCGCGCCTCTGGCCTTCCCCTATAGTCTCTTAGTTATGGTCGTTTGAACCAATAAAGCCTATTTCGGCAGGAAATTGGTTACCAAGGGATCAGCCTGTATTCTCTTTTTCTTTCTTTTCTTTTTTCTTTCCCTTTTTCCTTCTTCTCCCTTTTTCTCCTCCTTTTTTTTTTTTTTTTTATCGCCAAAGGGGGGGGGCGCGCGGACCGTTGAGCCCCCCCCCTGGTACGGCCCCTGGATATACCGAGATGTTTTTAGATTGTCATTACTACTTCTGCGGAGATATTTTCATACCAACACTAGTTGCAATAACACCCTCTTTATGACTAGCGATGACACCGGCATGAATGCAAAGCGTTGAAGTGCTACTTATGAACACACCTGGCATTCAGAGATACAATATGTCCTGTAAAATCTTAAACCAATGACCAATATTGTATTACATATTTCTTGAAAAATAGACCAAACAACAAGGTTGATGATGTTGGAATTTTTTTTATGTGAATTCTTCTTTTGGATAAATAAAAAATTGTTGTTCTCGTGTTAAAACTTTTGCGCCCATTCTAAATTTTTAGGTTTGATTAATTAATTAATTAAGCCTATTAATTATCGGTGGCTCCCACCCCCCCCCCTTCTGAAGGACGACTAGAGATTATGAGGCCAACTCGCCCTTTCGTGCCTTTTTCTACTCCTATAAGCCTTCAATTTTCCCATTAGCATCCTTCCTTTTTTCAACATTTCTTTATTTCTTGCAGTCATTAATTTTCCTTTTCTGACGGTCACATTTCGTTGGTACCTCGAATCTGCCAAACCCCTAAACAACCTTTTGAGGAAGGAGTAGCCATTCATAGATTAAGGGCGGTGGTTCAAATGGTGTTAACCAATTAAAAACATTTCCCATTCCTCGCTTGTCATCACAGAAGGGTTACTCCATGGCGAAAAGTAAATTGTAATAATTGTAACAGAAAGAAAACCCAAGGGGTTGGCATGAAATCAATAGTTATAAAGAATTTAAAGTGAGGGGAGATGTCATCCGGGGAGTTGTCCTGGAGGGCCTATCCTCTGGGGGAGATGTCCTCCGGGGGAGTTGTCCTCCAGGGGAGTTGTCCTGCGGGGGAGTTGTCCTCCGGGGGAGCTGTCCTCCTTTAAACAAGTCTTTCTGTTAGTCCGGTTTGAGACGGAACTAGCATACAACTAATCTACATCTCTCAACTTGACGACGAGCTTTAAAGGCTCGTCCGTCAAGCTTATAGCTAGTCCGTCAAACGACCGACATCAATAAACAGTAGCCGGGTGAACCCAGGTTTACCCATTAAATTGATGCTTAGCTTTGATAGGGGAGACCGGGGACAATTGTAAACGGGACAATCAACATTCAGAACAGAATCCACCATGGCACTCGTTAATTTTTTACTCCCATTTTTGCAATTATTTTTTTGTTTTTTTATTAATTTATTTGTTTTTTAACCGAAATAGGCCATTCATTGAAAATAACAAATTCCTGTGGCAATTTTTTTTTTTTCCGGCGAAGGGTGTTAAAAGCTTTGGCAGCCTGTAAAGGCGTTACTGCTAGTTGGAACCAATTTTATCGTCAAAATAAAGAGAGAGAGAGATATCAACCTTCAATCTAAATCAGCCATAGTTGAAGTGATTGATTAGATTTGAGAGTATGAGATCAATTGGTCTCAGGCCCGTAACTAGGATTTTTGCGGGGGGTTCGAAATCTGAAAAAAAAATGAACTTTTAAAGGGAATGATTCTTCGAGCGCCAAAGCGGCGAGAACGAAAAATTTTGACTAAAAAATGACCCGAAGCAGTATATTTTTTCCTTTATCGGTCTATTTTGTTTATTCTTGCAAACGGGGACGATTTCATCTTTCTTTGTAGCAAAAAAAGAAGAAAAAAAAAAAGGATTTTCAAGCGCGAATCCGTCAAGTTGGAAAATTATATCAACGACCCTCTTTAATTTAAAAAAAATGCATGTACATATTTGATTACAAGTGGGTTTTTGTTTTGTTTTGTTTTGGCTTGTTTTCAGCAAAATGTTTTTAGAATTATAAAAATGATTTTATCGGATATGTTGACGGAAAACTGAAAAATTGGTTGAGAGTACGGGGCGTATCCAGGATTTCCCAATAGGGGGGCGCAAGGAAATTTTATCGCCGTCAGGTGAAGGGGGAGGGGTTCTTCTAATCAATTGTACATGAAATTCCACATTTTTTTTTTCCAATAATCACAAAATTACTATTTCTATACCCTAAACAAATGATGTTGCGTAGAAACCATTTAGTGTGATCTTATAATACCCTTCTGAATTTGAATCTGCGAGCGCCGAAAGAAGAGTGCGAAAATGTTGAGGTTTTTAAAGTATATGGGAAATAAATAAAGGGGCATTTTTGTACTAGAGAAAATGGTGAATATTATAGGAGCCCAAATTGAGTATCCGCGATTATGTCGCAGAGAGGCGGCGAGTGGCTGAAAAATTTTTAAAGGTAAAAATTGGAGTTATTATTGTGCACTTATGATTTGGTATCAGCTGAGATGCGGCGAAGCGCCCGGAGCCGAAAATTGGGGTTTAAAATTTTTAGTTAAAATTTGAATAATTACTTGTGCATGGTGATTGGGTGTCAGCCAGAGCGCCGAAGCGCGAGCCGAAATTTGGGTTATTGAATTCTTTTTAAGGTAAAATTTAAGAGTTATTGATTTGCATATTTATGTTTGGCCATCAGCGAGCGCGAAAAGCGCGACGCCCAAAAATTTGGCGGTTTCAAAAAGTATTTTTGAATTAATAGGTACTTTTAATAAACCCATCTGAGCCAACTATGTTTCCGCGCAGGTCGAGGCCGGACCCAGGACAGGGTCCAAGCCTCCTCTTCTTTGTGAAATTTTGAAACCTTTAGTTTAAATATTTTACTTTTCGTCACAATGTAATTTCTTTTTCTTTAAAAAAAGGGCGGTTTGGAGCAATTTATTGCAAAATAACAAATTGGAAAAGTCGGCCTCTCTCTATATCTCTTGTCATGGGTCGTTTAACCAAATAAAGCCTATTCGGCGGGGAAATTGTTACCAAGGGATCTAGCCTTGATTCCCTTTTCTCTTTCTTCTTCTTTTCTCTCTTTCCCTTTTTTCCTTCTTCTCCCTTTTTTCTCCTCCTTTTTTTTTTTTTTTTATCGCCAATAGGGGGGGGCGCGCCGACCTTGGCCCCCCCCCTGGTACGGCCCCTGGATATACCGATGATGTTTTAGATTGTCAATTCTACTTCTCGGAGATATTTTCATACCAACACTAGTTGCAATAACACCCTCTTTATGACTAGCGATGACACCGGCGATGAATTGCAAAGCGTGAAGTGCTACTTATGAACCACACTGGATCATTCAGAGATAACAATAATGTCCTTGAAATCTTAAACCAATGACAATGATTGTATTACATTATTTCTTTTGAAAAATAGACAAACAAAAGGTTGATGATGTTGGAATTTTTTTTATTGAATTCCTTTTGGGATAAATAAAAAATTGTATGTTCTCGTTAAAACTTTGCCCCATTCTAATTTTTAGGTTTTGGATTATTAATTATAATTAAGCCCTTTAATTATCGGTGGCTCACCCCCCCCCTTCTGAAGACGACTAGGAGAATATGAGGCCAACTCGCCCTTCGTGCCTTTTTTATCCTATAAGCCTTCATTTTCCCATTAGCTCCTTCCTTTCAACATTTCTTTATTTCTTGCAGTCATTAATTTTCCTTTTCTGAGGATCACATTTCGTTTGGTACCTCTGAATCTGCCAAACCTAAAAACAACCTTTTGAGGGGAAGGAGTAGCCATTCATGAGTTAGGGGGTGGTTCCAAATGGTGATTACCAATTTAAAAACATTTCCCATTCCTCGCTTGTCATCACAGAAGGTTATCCATGCGAAAAGTAAAAGTAATAATTTAACAGAAAAGAAAACCAAGGACGTTGGCATGAAATCAATAGTTATAAAGAATATAAGTGAGGAGATGTCATCCGGAGGAGTTGACCTGGGAAGGCCTATCCTCTGGGGAGTGTTCCTCCGGGGGAGTTGTCCTCCAGGGGATTGTCCTGGGGGTTGACTCCTCGGGGACTGTCCTCCCGGGGAGCTGTCCTCAGGTGTTGTCCTCCGGGGGATTGTTCCTCCAGGAGGTTCCAGGGAAGTTGTCCTCCGTGGAGTGGTCCCTGGGAAAGCTGTCTTCCGGGCTCGTCCTTGGGGGACTGTCGCTCCGGGGGAGATGTCCTGCGGGGAC
>CALNVZ010003115.1:0-17320 GCA_940671915.1 Paracentrotus lividus
CGGGCAAAACAAGGTATCTCATAGATCGATCATACCTTTATTATATTTCTGATATTACTTCGTATTTGTTTTTATAATCTCATAACACGCATATTCAACAAAACACATCCCTTGTTTCACTAACACAGAAAAAAAATAAGTGTCTAAGTGAACCCTTTACAAGAGTCCACTCGTTCCCTAGATGACACTTAAATTTAAAGCAACTCTTTAATTTAGTACACACTGACACCTTTTAGTCACCTTCTTACTTCCGACTAGAGTCAACATGTAGACCTACTCTTGAATAGCATCTGTCTCCAGGGACAAACTGTCTCGACCCCCCACAAACCAGAGTCTTAGATGACACCTCTAGGGAGTTCTAACTTCTGACCCATCTGGAGTCAAACATTACTGGACTCCTCTCCGAGGTCATCTCAGGACAAACGTTTAACGACCCCCCCAAAACCAGAGTTAGCGGGATGACACCTCGTGGAGTCTACCTTCTTGACTCATCCTGGAGTCAAAACATACTAGACTCTTCTTCGAGCTGTCATCTCAGGGACAAACGTTCAACCCCCCAAACCAGATTTAGATGACACCTCGTGGAGATCTTACCTTCTTGACTCCATCTGGAGTCAACACCATACTAGACTCTCTTCGATTCATCTCAGGACAGAACGTTCAACCCCCAAACCAGAGTAGAGACACCTCGTGGGCAGTCTACCTTCTTGACTCCACACTGGAGTCAAACATACTGGACTCTCTCCGATGTCATCTCAGGACAAAACGTTCGACCCCCAAACCAGAGTTTAGGATGACACCTCATTGGAGTCTTCCTTATTTACCCCTAGAGTAGTCTAGCATAGGATTTAGATGACACACCTCATTGGAGTCTACCACTTGACCCCCGCATGTGAGCCTTAACATGCATGACATCTTATGGAAGTCATCTCGGACAAATGCTCAACCCCCCAAGGAGTTATAGAGAAACCATATCAGAGTCACCACCTAGGACTCCTACAGGAGTCTTATACTTGACCGCAAGAGGGAGTTTAAGATGACCACCATACTTAATATGGTACCCACTCACTTCATTGGAGTCTACCCACTTGACCACCTCAGGAGTCTAACATGCCACACCTCTCTTGGCAGTCATCTCGGACAAATCTAAACCCCCAAATGAGTAACGAAAACCATATTCAGAGTCTACCACCTTAGACTCCTAGCGATCCAGCGATACTTACCCAAGAGGCAGTTTAGATGACACTGTATAAGAAGTTCCCACTGCACTATCATTGGAGTGTGTTCCACTGTACCCCTCTCAGCGAGTTACAACATGCTAGACCTCATGTTTAGAGTTCATCTCTCGCGACAAATGCAAAGCCAAAAGAGTCATGTGGTACTGTGGCCACATTTCAGCCTCTAAGGCGTGTCGCCCCATCTTTCTTTGTAGGAGTAGATGTTTTTGGGAAGTCCTCTGTCGTTTGATCGGAACCACTGGAGTTGTCAGTTAGTTCAGTCTCCCAAAAGACTTCATCTCTATAGAGAAAGTCAATAATCATATCAAACTTCTTGCCGTTTAATTCATATCTTTATTCTAATAACTATCCTGTAACCTTGACCCGTGGCCGCAGAGCCGGGGGAGGTTCTTCAGCTCCTACTTTTTTCAGAAAACGTTTACAAAAACGTGAAAGTGGCTCCGCGGCTTCTGGCTTTTTTTATAGTGAGAACCAGACCTAATTGCGTTTGTTATCCTTTCCTCTTTATTCCTCAATCATAAAATTGGTGAAGCTCCAATGCTCCAAATGCTCCAAATTTTATTGTCAGAAACAAAGATGACCGGATATTTGTTTTGCCCCTTTTCTCGTGGGCCCGGCAGCCGCTGAGCAGCGCCAGAAGGACGTTGCTCTATCCCCCTCTTGTTGAACGCCAAACAGGGAAGCAGCAATTACCATTTTTTAACGTCTTTTGGTATGACGCGGCTGGGATTCGAACCTTCGACCTCCCGATTATGAGGCGGACGCTCTATCCACTGCGCTTACACATCGGTATATAAATAATAATATTAATAATAATGATGATAATAATAATAATAATAGATAATTCATATGCAATTGCGATTAACAACCACTCAAGAATTTACGGCACACATAATATAAACACAACACAAAAAGAAAGTTCCCCCTATTTCAGATATCAATAATTTTTGAACCAGGAGGAATTTTAAAAATCGAATTATATGTCCATGTAGGGAATTTAATTAGCCACAATGTGAGCGAATAGGGAAAATCATCAAGTCATGCTTCAATGAGCAATGGTTGAATGCAAAAATGTCATTTTTTGAAGTTCGCAAGCCTAAATTGGCAGCTTTAATTCAATGATAACGGACCAGTTTTCAGATTTTAAACATTTTACACGTCAGAATGTATGCAAAACGGGCTTCCCAATATACGGAAAAGACATTTGCGTCAAATTTTATGGTTGAGTGAGCATGCAGCAAAAATTGCCCAAACTGCGATTTTTACTTCTTTGCCATGGTATAATCGATCAAATATGAGGGAATTCCTGTTTTGGAAGTGTATGCAAGCAATGTCCATTCATTCACGGTTGAAGGGACCCATCAAACAAGCAAAAAAATAGGCCATTTTAGAATTACGAAGAGTCATTGTAGTAATTTTATGCACTAGAAAGCATCTCAATAACATTGTTTGGGTTGTATTGATATTCTTTGGGCACGTGTCAATGATCCTGTGGTATTTCTTTACAAATTCATGCTTCAATGAGCATGTGAGACTGGAAAAGCCCTTTACTCACGTACGGACTAAAATTCAAATTCTTACTTTAATTGAATATAACAATTCTTTTCGGGGAGCACATTTGATTTTATTTTCCTAAAAATCCCGATGTTTCACGCCTCAATGGGCACAAGATACAAGAAAATCATGCATATGAGAAGAAAGTTTGGGGCTTCGTCATGGTTCAGTGACTTTTCGGATACTTAATTTGAATCAAGATCATGTTAGTAAGAGATCAGTTGAAGCTGTGTGCCAAGTTTCGTGACATAACTCACAGTAGAATTAACAATAATCATCAATGAAAATGGCCGAATTTCACATTTGTCATGTATTCATTTCCTCCTCCATTGACTTTATGTACAGAGGTTTAATAAAAGTTTAACAAAAGTAATATTTGGCATATTTTAATTGTCAGTTTTTGTCCATTTGACTGTGAATTAGTTTATGAATCTTTGCACATAGCTTCAACTGGTCTCTAACTAACATGATCTTTATTCAAATTACGTATTGAAAAAGTCACTGAACCATAACGAAGCCCCAAACTTTCTTCTCATTTTCATGATTTTCTTGTATCTTGTGCCCACTGAGGCGTGAAACATCGGGATTTTTATGAAAATAAAATCAAAGGTACTCACCGAAAAGAATTGTTATATTCAATCAAAGTAAGAATTTGAATTTTAGTCTGTACGTGAGAAAAGTGTTTTTCCAGTCTCACGTGCTCACTGAAGCATGAATTTGTAAAGAAATGCCATAGGATCATTGACACGTGCCCAAAGAATATAAAGACAACCTAAAAAATGTTATTGAAATGCTTTCTAGTGCATAAAATTACTACAATGACTCTTCGTAATTCTAAAATGGCCTATTTTTTGGTTGTTTGATGGGTTCATTCAACCGTGAATGAATGGACATTGGTTGCATACACTTCCAAAACAGGAATTTTCTTATATTTGATCGATTATACCATGGCAAAGAAGTAAAAATCGCAGTTTGGGCAATTTTTGCTGCATGCTCACTCAACCGTAAAATTTGACGCAATTTTCTTTTCCGTATTTTGGGAAGCCCGTTTTGCATACATTCTGACGTGTAAATTGTTTAAAATCTGAAAATGGGTCCGTTATCATTGAATCAAAGTTGCCATTTTAGGCTTGCGAACTTCAAAAAATGACATTTTTGCATTCAACCATTGCTCATTGAAGCATGACTAGATGATTTTTCCTAAAATTCGCTCCCATTGTGTCAAATTAAATTCCCTACATGGACATATAATTCGATTTTTGAAATTCCTCCTGGTTAAAAAATTATTGATATCTGAAATAGGGGGAACTTTCTTTTTGTGTTGTGTTTAGTTCATGTTACATTAAGTACACGTATATAGAAACAAATAAATAACAAACTCACAAGACTTCGTCATCCAACATGGAGGTTTGAAGTGCTGAGGATTTCTGAAAGCTTGTTAAGTAACGTTGTTTGGGATCCATGGTTGGTCTACAACTAGCATACAGGCCTAAGTATCTGCGATTATAATGATATCCAGATTGTAACAAATTAAAAAAGCTGAAAGAAGTTAAGTTAATTATAGATAAATTCGTTTCTCATATCTTTTCAGGGCGTTGTAACGTTTTAATACCTCATTTATTGGTAATCTGATAGATTGTTTTATTTCTATTTAATAGTATCTAATTATAGAGCCTAATACTTAGCTTCAATCGATTAGATATTGTGTAGGATAATTTTTATTAAAACCAGAGGCGGCGTAACCGAGGGCAGGCAGGTATACAGTCACGGAATTAGAGGAAATAAGGGGCACAGTGCCCGAACTTTTTCATATAAAATTATTTCTATCGTTGCCAAGGAAAATTTTAGTCGATTATTACAGAAACGATTTAATGCAAGTTTATTCCACCGACTTCCCAAATTACTGTTGAATTATTGTAGTAAATATAATGTCGTTTACAATAGAAATCAAAATTTTCACACTTCTATTATATTTTGCTGGATATTCATGACGTCTGATTTTGCCACGCATCCTCCTTAGCAACGGTGTAACAGAATTTTGTCTTCTCCGGGTGTTCCCTCTTTTGTCTTTCATTGTAGTGCTACCTCTTTGGTCATTTTTAATTTGCCACAAGCATAATGAAAACATGTGAACAGTTTTCGGAGAAATATGACTCCTCCATTAATAATTTTATTCACTAATAATCTCCACCTCTTAAAATTTCATTTTTAGGGGTCTTTGTTCATTTGTCGCCCCTTTGTTTAAAAAATGCCCCTGTCTGAGTATTTACTAATCTCAGGAATGAAAAGAGACAAGTCTCCTCTTTCAGAATATACACAAAATTTCGGAAAATCTCTGGCCATGAATGAAATATGACAATATATAAAAGACTTGAAAATATGAAAAAAATGCACGCATTTAACAATGTTGCAATACCAGTGCTAAGTGAGTGTATAAATATAATTCTAAAGATACTATGCACGATGTCATGTTTCAACTAACCCCGTGTGTTGGGTTAGTTGGAACACTTGACATGGTCTTGTTGAAGATGGATTTTTTTTCCGGAACCATCACTAAGTTAAAGAATTGTATGGGGTACATTTTGTAGCATATATATTTACACTCAAGCTGATTGTGTATTGTTTCTTGAAATAAATCCGCTTTTGTTTTACGGCCATTTCTGTGAAAAATGTTCCATATAACCCCGCTCTCCCTACTTATCTCATTCAACAATGCGAGCTGACATTTTTTGTGATACATCAATCTGAAAACAACACATTTAAGCGCTTTTTGTGTTGATCATATAGAAGATACTTCTCATTGAAAAATACGAGAGCGAAGCGCGAGCCGAAATTTTGTTGACATATCAACCCGAAACTTTTGCATTTTTATTTTGTTTGGTTTGCTACGTTTATTAAGGAAGATTCTTGTCTCGTTAAACAATGCGAGCACGAAGCGCGAGCAGAAATATTTTGATATATTTAAGCGTGTTTTGTGCTATGCTTCTATAGAGGATAATCATCTTGTTAAACAAAATGAGTGCGTAGCATGAGCAAAATCTTGTTGATATATTAACCTGAAAACGAGTGTTTTGTTATCCCAAAGAAAATTATCCATATCTTAATGACATATAAATTTTGAGCGGTATGTGCTCAAAAACAGGATAAGCATATCTCATCAAATAGATAAGTCAAGCACAAAGCACAAGCTGAAATATTGACTTAAAAGTAATAGGACATTCTTAGTATCTTTTTGGGGGGTGGGGGGAGGGGATATAATAAAAATAATCCGAGCGCAGAGCGAGAGCTGAAATTGGAAGCACGTTTTTGTAGTCATCATGTACATGATTTAATCAGGTAATGCGAGCGCGAAGCGCGAGCGAAAAAACTATGACCTGGCTTTATTTTCCTTTTTATATTTAGTACTGTTTTTACTTTTCATCTACTTGCTCTCTCTCTCTTTTTTCTCCTTCCCCTTTTCCCTTCGTTTTCTCTTCTTTTTCTTCTCTTTCCCCCTCTTTTTTTTTCCGCCGCCAATAGGGTGGGGGTGCGGCCCCCCCCCCCCCCCCAAGATCCGCCACTGGACAAGGTGGGAATTAGGATCCTCTATTGGGATGCATATCTCGTGAGAGGGTGTTGTCGGCAATCGGAAGCATTAGTAAGTTGGGTAGTGATTCCCACCTCGTCATACATATTGCTTGTTACATAGTGCAAGGTCGCTCGTGGTCCCAGGGTAGGGGTTAGTTTGCAGGCACAAACCCATATTGTTCGCTTACTAGGGTCTGAAGTAAAGAACTAGTTCACTTGTGTACTGTAGCTACTCTAACACTCACTCTCTTATTTGACACAGACAGTGAGTTTGGAGGCTAGTCTCCGCTCTAGACTAAATTTTGTTTAAGTGTCAAATTGAGTCTGTGCTTGCAGTCTAGTTGGGTTTGGTGCTGCAGCCACAAAGTTTTTCAGTAAAAGTGGGTCTCTTTTCTTATATTTTTTTTCGAGCGCTCCTATCCCAGAAATCATCTACCAAATTTCATTCTGGTAACTAATCAAATTATTAGGATTACAATGCACAATTAAATTTAATTTTGTGTCAAAGATTCTAAACGGCAAAAATTGTACGGCAAATTTTTCTGCCCTGTTCCCTCACTATCCTGGTATTATGATATTTATGCCACTGATCTAAAGTGCCCCCTTCTTCAGAAAAGGTGCCCCACTTTTAAATTAAATGATTAGAATTATAAATTAGTCATCGAACATCTAGGATGCTCTGCTATCATTTACTGCGTACTAATTTAGCACCTCCACCACCACCTCCTGCTACATTTTTGTATGTACATATGTTTACTTCATGTTAATGTATATATAATCCAGTATCAAACTGGACGGGGCCAACCTAGATTAGTTTAGCTATTTGTTGGCTCCATACCAAATGCATTTATACTGAATTCTGTTATACAATTTTTTGCAATTTTGGTAATAAATAAATACAATACAATAAAATACATCACCACAGCTGCCATCAACACGACCTCCTCCACCACCATCACCGACACCATAACCACCACCTCCATCACCACCTAGTCCTAACCACTCCATCACACCACCTCCATCACAACATCCACCAACATCACACCAACCGTCCATCACCACCCCAACATCACCACAATCTCCGATCACCACCACACTCACACACCTCCATCAGACCACCACCAAACATTTACCACCACCTCCATCACCACCACCAACATCACCACCACCTCCATCACCACCACCTCCATAAACACCATCTCAACCATCACCAGCTCGACCATCACCACCGTAACCACCTCGACCTCCTCAATCCATTATCCCTGCCACCATCACCACCACCTCCATCACCTCAATCACACCAATTCCACCACCAGGATTTTCCTGTGTTTGTTTTTTTTTTTTGGCACGAATACCACAGGATTCTCTTATAGTTTTTTGGCACAAATACCACAGGATTTCCTATGGTATTTTGGCATAAATAACACAGGATTTTCCTGTGGTTTTTTGGCACAAATACCACCAAAAAAATACCATCCAACAGTACCATACAGCAGTACCACACAGCAAAAATACCTCATAGCATTACCCAAAAATAGTACCACACAACAGTACCACAGAGCAATACCGCACAAAGTTACCAGGATTACGACATACCGTTACGACAGGAACACCACACGCCTTTACCACAGGGATACCACACACCGTTACCACAGGACTGCCGCAGATACCCATGGATACCATACACTGATATACAGTGTGTTCCTAAAAAAAGGTAATCGAAGTTCAAAGGTCAGTCATTTCACAAGTATACGGTTTATTTTTGTAATTTGTTTACTAAACTACTAAGTCACTCATCAGCTTTAATTTGAGACATTGCTTACGTCCAAACTGGGTCACAGAGTTAGGGTCCTTTGAAGGTGATAGGTACAAAACCCATTTTTTCCAAGTTTTTCGTTTTTAGGGTATGAAACCAACTTTTTATAAATTATTGGTTTCATAGTTTTGGGGGTTATGTCACACAAAGTTTCAATGAAATGCAATCTCATTTGTCAAAGGACCTATCTCAATGGCAATGAGATGTGTTCACAATTAGGAGTCTCTTGATTCGTTGAGACGTCGTGGTGACGTCTCCTGATACTTCAGGGCGTCGAGGGAAAATGGAACAAAAGTCGAACATGTCTAATCTTTTAGTAGACCTCTTTAAGACAATGGGAAGTCAAAATTATTAAACCGTTCGATTTCTTTTAATCGTTAGCAAGTTCCGACAACGTCTCTGCGACGTCGTGGATACTAAAAGGGCGTCGCGGCACCCCGCAAAGACGCTACAGAGACTTGCTCGTGTATCACCACCACCACCACCACCACCTCTATCCCCACCACCTCTATCCACCATCACCTCTTATCACACCGCTACCACACCACCTTCACCACCTCATCACATGCCTTCCACCACCACCACCACCTCTATCACCACCACCTCCACCACCACACCTCCACCTCTATCACCACCACAGGCGCGGATCCAGGGGGGCCGACGGGCCCGGCCCCCCCCCCCCAAGAAAAAAAAGAAAAAAAAAGGAGAGAAAAAGGGAGAAAGAAGGAAAAAGGGAAAGAAAAGAAGAAAAGGAAAGAAAGAGAAAAGGAATAAGGCCCGATGCTGCTACAATTTTGCCCAACTCTATTCAATAAGAAGCTCGAATAGGGCTTTATTTGGTTCTAAACACCATAACTAAGGCCTTAATGTGGGGAGGGCCCACGAGGCCGATTTTCCATTTTGTATTTTGAAATAATTGCTCAAACGGCCTTTTTTCAAAGAAAAAGAAATACATTAGTGACAACAATTAAAATAAGGAAAAATATTTTAAAACTAAGTTTCAAAATTTCACTAAGAAAAGAGGCCTCGTGATCCTCGGCCTCCTGGGAAAATTAGTCGGCCTCATGGGTATACTAGAAATTGCCCTTTATTTATCCAAATTTCGGCTCGCGCTTCGCGCTCGCTGATTACCAAATCATAATGCACAAATAATAACTCAATTTTACCTTAAAAAATATTGCGAGCTTCGTGGTGATACTAAATAGGGGTCTATAATACACAGATTATCTACCATTTTCTAGTACTAGAAATTTCCCTTTTATTTATTCCATATAACTTTTTAAAACCGGCAAAATTTTCGACTCGCTCCGCACGCACTTCAGATACTAATAGGGGGTCTATATACACAATATCTACAAAATTTGTAATGGCGAAATGCCCTTTAGTGTTCCATTATTATCTTTTAAAACCGCAAAATTTTGGCTGGCTCGCGGGGATACTTAATCATAATACACAAAATAACTGCCCATTTTTTTTAGGCTCAAAAAATTTTCGGCTGGCGTGGCTTTCGGCGGGGCTCGCAGATATAAATAGGGGTCTATGATACACAATTAGTCTAACAATTTTTAATTCTAGAAATGCCCCTTTATTTCCATAATTTTAAAACCCCAAATTTTCGCTTCGCGGATCACTTAATCATAATGCACACATAACTCCCATTTTGTAGCTCAAAATTTTCGGCCTCAAGCTTCGCGCTCGCGGATATTAAATAGGGGGTCTATGATACACAATAATTATCTACACGATTATATGCTAGAAATGCCCCTTTAATTTATTCCATATATCTTTTTATAACCCCAAATTTTCGGCTCGCGGTACTTAACCATAATGCACACATAACTCCCATTTTTAGCTCAGAAAATTTTCGGTCTCGCTTCGCGCTCGCAGATACTGAACAGGGTCTATGATACACAATTATCTACAAAATCTTTAATGCTAGAAATGCCCCTTTATTTATTCCTATTTTCGGGTTTTAAAACCCCAAATTTTCCGGCTCGCGCTTCGCGCTCGCGGTAACTAAATCAAATGCCACAATACTCAAATTTTGAACTAAAATTTTCGCTTCATGCTGGCTTGCGCGCTCGCAGATACAATTGCAGTAGGGTATATAATGCACAATTAATTCAAATTTTTACTTAAAGTTTTCATCCACGCTTCGCGGCCGTGGATATAAAATAAGGTCTATAATGCACAATATCTCAAAAAATAGCTAAATTTTTTCTGCTCGCGCTTCGCGCTCGCTTTTTTTCATTAATGAAACACATTCTTAAAATCATCATTAAATTTTTTTTATTCTTATTGCTAGTATATATTATTAATATGTTTCCTAGGAGAAAAAATGAAATTGTAAATTCCTCGTTTTAGGTCAGTATATGGTACATGCAGGTAATATGGCCCCTAGCTCATTTGCCCTAATTTGCATAAAATTACGAATGACACACAGTCTAATCTTTGTTATATGAATCAATATACTACTGCTCTAACTTTATTGTGAAGAAAAACATTATCACCAGCCCCCCGTCTGCAATTGTCAAATGTTGACGTGTTATCAAATGCCCATATTACCTGCATGTCAGGTAATATGGCACATGTATTTAATGTATGTTTTAAAAACTACTATGACCTACCATGTCTGGAATTTGCTTAAAATGTTAAATCATTAACTTAAGATATGATTTGAAATTTTAAGACCCTTCAGTAAATCTTTGACTATATATTTCATTGTTATGTTATTTTGATTATTTTCTATTTAATATTATTTAATATTATTTCATTATACAAGTCAATAGGCCTAAATAAGTTATTATATTATTATACTGTAATAGTACCCAAAAAAATTGTAGCAAAGAGATTGATGCCTCATCCCAATACTAAGTACCAGAATCATTTCCGCCATTTTGGATTCCCAATTTACCTGCCACTATTTGCTGTGTCAGGCGAAGCATTCAATTGCCACGATTGCACCCCTTTCACCAAAACAAAATTACCGGTAGTATGATCAAAATTGAAACTATAAGCTTATAAATATAAAAAACAATTGAGGTTACCCCCTCAAACACTCTTTCACCATCAAATTCTGTGAAATATCAAATTTTACATCAGGGTAAAAAAATGCTGTAAGTTTTAGCTACCTTGTTGGTTTTCAGCAATTTTCTCAGAGAAATTTCGGCATCAGATGCTCTCACGACGATATATTTTCGTATAAAGTTCATATGAACAACATTATGGTGCTCACACCGGTCACCGGTCACCGGTCGACGGTCACGACATGATTTGCTTCAGGTGGCCCATATTACCTGCTGGCCCATATTACCTGCATGTACCCTAGGCCTATATGTCGAGGAATGTTTTAAACTCGCGCTTCGCGCTCGTTTGCTCGCTTTGCTCGCAAGATTTTTTTATCAAAGTTGGGCCCCCCCCCTCTGGAAAATCCTGGATCCGCGCCTGCACCACCACTATCTCCACAACCTCTATCACCCCCATCTCCATTACCACCACGTTCATCTTCATCACCACATCCTCAACCACCTCCACAACCACCAACACTCCACCAGCTTCACAATCACCTCCATCCCAAGTGCTTTCAGTAACCTAATCAATCCATCGATCATCACTGCAACCCGCACCACAACCTCTACCACTATTACCACCACTTCCTGCACCCCACCTCCTCCACCACACCACCACCACCATCAACCATCACCACAACCTCTATGGTCATGTGTCACAAGTTGGGGTATAGTAAAAGGGTGGAGGCGTTACATTTTGGAGGGAAAATTATCACATTTTTTCACATAGCATGAAAATGATGTACAGTCATAAGCTGTGCAATGATTCATACTGTAGATAATTTATCAGGCTACATATCTGTGAAGTTTCAGCTTTGTTATGCTCATAGATTTTATACAAAGAAACTTTTAGTGGAGTACGGTAAGGGGTGGAGGATCCTACGGTGGAGGATCCTACGGTAGAGGCACCAATTAAAACATACTTAATGCACACATCCTCATAGACAATGCATTGCAGGCATCATTGTCACATGCAATTTTATAACAATAATTGTTATTTTTCGCAACCATCCCCGCATTCCACCTCGCATTCCTACCACGCACCTTAGAGAGCTATTTATGCATCACAACTTACCCACTCTCAAACCAACATCCAACGTCGCACCAGCCTCGGACTCCACGGACCCATCCCCAACGATTCGGACCAGCCATCCCATCCGTGCCACCACCACCAACTCACACCACCATCATCACACCACCACCCCATCACCACCACCAACATCACGCACCACCTCCGATCACCACCGCCTCCATATAAAACCATCTCAACATCACCAGCTGCCATTCACCAGCGAAACCACCTGCGACATCTCAACTCCATCGTATCTCGTGCTTACGCGATACACCGCAGCGTTCGTTTTCCTCCTACTACAGTCCAGTTCGCAGGCACATGTATCTTTCTGTGTTTGGTTGTGTTTGGTTTGACGAAGCTAAGGATTCTCTATAGGTTTTGGCCCGGTACCACACGTTAATGCGTATCCGCTCATGAGTTGAGCGAGTGATCATAGTAGACAAGGTATTTTCTCTTGTGATCGTGTTGCGTACGAATTAAGTGGAGCGGTGAGTTGATAAATAAACACACTTAAATCTAACTACGTCAGCGGATTCCGATACAGCATTATCACACAGTGCAGAGCCAACCGTTAAACCTTGCATAGCATTACCCAAAATGTACCACAACCCATACCCACAGACAATACCGCCAAATTACCAGGATTACGGACATACCGTTTACGACAGGAACACCACACGCCTTTACCACAGGATACACAACCGTACCACGGGACTGCCGCTATACCATGGATGACCATACCTGATATCAGTGTGTTCGTAAAAAAGGTAATCGAAGTTCAAAGGTCAGTCATTTCACAGTATACGGTTATTGTTGATAATTTGTTTTACTTAAACTACTAAGTCCCAATCAGCTTAAGTTTGAACCATTAGCTTCGTCCAAACTGGGTTCCAGGTGTTAGGGTCCTTTGAAGTGCATAGGTACAAAACCCATTTTTTTCAAGTTTTCGTGTTTAGATTGTATGAAACCACTTTTATTAAATTATTTGTTCATAGTTTTGGGGTTTATGTCCACAATTTCAATGAGATGAATCTCATTGTGTCAAAGACCTATCTCAATGGCCAAGTGAGATGTGTTCATGCAATTCGAGGTGAGTAGCTCGATTCGTTGAGAACATCGTGGGTAGAACTCTGCCTTGAACGTCAGAGCTCGGTGGAGAGGTAGAATGGAACCAAAGTCCGAACAGTCTATCTTGTTCATTAGTAGAGCCATCTTTTAAGACAATGGGAAGTCAAAATTATAACGTTTCGGATTTCTTTTAATCGTTAGCAGTACCGGACAACGTCTCTGCGACGTCGTGATACTAAGAGAGATAGGACTCAGCGGCAACCGCCGAAAACGCACCAGAGACATTTGCTCCGCGTATCACCTTACTAACAGACCACCTTACACCACCTCTTATCCCACCACTCACCATCTATCAACCATTCAACTCTATACACAGCATTCGACTCACACCAACACCACCTTCCACACCTCATCACCATCCTTCCACCACCACCACCACCTCTATCACGCACCACCTCCGACCACCACCAGCCTCCACCTCTATCACCCCACAGGCGCGGATCCAGGGGGGCCGACGGCCGCCGCCCCCCCCCCCCCAAGAAAAAAGAAAACAAAAAGGAGGAAAAAAGGGAGAAAGAAGGAGAATAAGGTAAAGAAAAGAGAAAAGGAAAGAAAGAGAAAGGAATAAACGTGCCCGATGCAGTGGCTCTACATTTTATTAAGATCTCCCGACTCTTTCAATAAGAAGCTAATACGGGACTATTGCTATGGTTCTAAACGACCCATAAACTAAGGCCTTTAATGTGGGGAAGGGCCCACGAGGCCGATTTTTTCCCATTTTGTATTTTTGAAATAATTGCTCAAACGCCTTTTTTCAAGAAAAAGAATACATTAGTGACAACAATTAAAAAATAAGGAAATATATTAAAACTAAAGTTTTCAAAATTTCACTAAGAAAAGAGGCCTCGTGTCCTCGGCTCACTGCGGAAACAATAAGATCGGCCCTCATGGGCTATACTAGGAAAATTGCCACCTTGTATTTTATCCAAACATTTTCGGCTCGCCGCTTCGCGCTCGCTGATACCAATCATAATGCACAAATATAACTCAATTTTACCTTAAAAAATATTCAGCTCGTTGATACTCAAATAGGCGTCTATAATACACAAGTTATCTACCATTTTCTAGTACTAGAAATCCCCTGTTAATTTATTCCATATACTTTTAAAAACCGCCAAAAGTTTTCGACTCGCTGAACGCATCTCTCAGATAGCTAAATAGGGTCTATGTACACAATATCTACAAAATTTGTTAATGCTAGAAATGCCCCTTTATGTGTCCATATATCTTTTAAAACCGCAAAATTTTCGCTCGCGGATACTTAATCATAATACACAAAATAACTCCATTTTTGTTTAGCTCAAAAATTTTCGGCTCGTGCTTTCGCCTCGCAGATATAAATAGGGCTATGATACACAATAGCTCAACAATTTTTAATTCTAGAAATGCCCCTTTATTTCCTAATGTTTAAAAACCCCAAATTTTCGCGCTCGCGGATACATAATTCATAATGCACACATAACTCCCATTTTGTAGCTTCAAAATTTTCGGCTCAAGCTTCGCGCTCGCGGATATTAAATAGGGTCTATGATTACACAATAAGTTATCTACACACCCCCCCCCCCCCCCCCCTGTATTATAATGCTTAGAAATGCCCCTTTTATTTTATCCATATATCTTTTATAACCCCAAATTTTCGGCTCGCGGATACTTTACCATAATGCACACATAACTCCCATTGTTTAGCTCAGATATTTCGCTCTCGCTTCGCGCTCGCAGATTGTTACTGAACAGCGTTATGATAACAAGTTATCTACAGAATTCTTTAATGCTAGAAATAGCCGCCTTTATTATTCCGTATTTGGGGTTTTAAACCCCAAATGTTTCGGGCTCGCGTTCCGCGGCTCGCGGATACTAAATCATAAGCACAAATACTCAAATTTTGAACTAAAATTTTCGTTCATGCTCTTTTCGCGCTCGCAGATACATGCAGTAGGGATATAATGCACAATTAATTCAATTTTACTTTAAAGTTTTCATCTAGCGCTCGCGCTCCTGGATATAAAATAAGGGTCATAATGCACAATAGTCTCAATAATATAAATTTTTCTGCTCGCGCGTTCGCGCTCGCTTTTTTTCATAATGAAACCATCTTTAAATCATCAATAAATTTTTTTTATTTTCTTATTGCTAGTATATATATTAATATGTCGTAGGGAAAAATGAATTGTTTTAAATTCCTCGTTTTAGGTCAGTTATAGGGTACATGCAGGTAATATGGCCCCTAAGCTCATTTGCCTAATTTGCATAAAATTACGAAATGACACACAGTCTAATCTTTTTTATATAATCAATATACTACTGCTCTAACTTTTATTGTGAAGAAAAACAATTATCACAGCCCCCTGTCTGCAATTGTCAAATGTTGACGTCATTTATCAATGCCCATATACCTGCATGGTGCAAGTATGGCACATGTATTTAAGTATGTTTTAAAAACTACTATGACACTACCATGTCTGGAATTTGCTTAAAATGATAAATCATTAACTTAAGATATGATTTGAAATTTTAAGACCTTCAGTAAATCCTTTAGCATATATTTCATTTTATGTATTTGTATATTATTCTATTTTTATAATTAATTTAAATATTATTCATTATACAAGTCAATAGGCCTAAATAAGTTATTTATATTAAATTATATCTGTGAATATACCCAAAAAATTGTAGCAAAAGAATTGATCCTCATCCCAATATAATACCAGAATCATTTCCGCCATTTTGGATTCCCATATTTACCTGCCCACTATGTTGCTTGTCAGGCAAGCATTCAATGCCATCATGCACCCCTTCACCATAAAACATTACCTGTACACCGTTGTAGTAGATCAAATTGAAACTATAAGCTTACATAAATATCGGCAATCGGAAGCATATAAGTTGGGTAGTGATTCCCACCTCGTCATACATATTGCTTGTTACATAGTGCAAGGTCGCTCGTGGTCCCAGGGTAGGGGTTAGTTTGCAGGCACAAACCCATATTGTTCGCTTACTAGGGTCTGAAGTAAAGAACTAGATTCACTTGTGTACTGTAGCTACTCTCAACACTCACTCTCTTATTTGACACAGACAGTGAGTTTGGAGGCTAGTCTCCGCTCTAGACTAAATTTTGTTTAAGTGTCAAATTGAGTCTGTGCTTGCAGTCTAGGTTGGGGTTTGGTGCCTGCAGCCACAAAGTTTTTCAGTAAAAGTGGGTCTCTTTTCTTATATTTTTTTCGAGCGCTCCTATCCCAGAAATCATCTAACCAAAATTTCATTCTGGTAACTAATCAAATTATTAGGATTACAATGCACAATTAAAATTTAATTTTGTGTCAAAGATTCTAAACGGCAAAAATTGTACGGCAAATTTTCTGCCCTGTTCCCTCACTATCCTGGTATTATGATATTTATGCCACTGATCTAAAGTGCCCCCTTTCTTCAGAAAAGGTGCCCCACTTTTAAATTAAATGATTAGAATTATAAAATTAGTCATCGAACATCTAGGATGCCTCTGCTATCATTTACTGGCGTACTAATTTAGCACCTCCACCACCACCTCCTGCTACATTTTTGTATGTACATATGTTTTACTTCATGTTAATGTATATATAATCACAGTAATCAAACTGGACGGGGCCAACCTAGATTAGCTTTAGCTATTTGTTGGCTCCATTTACCAAATGCATATTTATACTGAATTCTGTATACATATTTTTGCAATTTTGGTAATAAATAAATACAATACAATAAAATACATCACCACAGCTGCCATCAACACGACCTCCTCCACCACCATCACCGACACCATAACCACCACCTCCATCACCACCTAGTCCATAACCACCTCCATCACCACCACCTCCATCAACACCACCAACATCACCACCACCTC
>CALNVZ010003115.1:17345-50415 GCA_940671915.1 Paracentrotus lividus
CATCACTTTTTTTCAGAAAGCACGAAATCGAGGCCCGGTCACCCCGGCTCGCGCTGGCCCGGCGGGCCTGGAGGAAGCTTGCGTCCGTTGAAGTAGGATTTTCCGAACAATTTCAGCCAGTTTCCGGCAATCGTTCGAAATTTTGAAGTGCCCCCCCCCCCTTCCTGGATCGATTCGGAGCCCGCACGCTGTCACATTCCACTCCCGATGGACCCTGGAAGAAGGGAGTCGCTCGGAAGAATCGGAGGCCTAGTTGCCCGTCTCTACGCGTCCAGCGGCCTGGGAAAGACATGCGTCGCTGGAGAAATTCCGGGCTTTCTTCACTCAGGACCTATTTGGAGCAAAACCCCTCAGAAAAAAGGCTTCTATAATAGTTACGTTGTGTATATACCATCTCAGCTTCCCGAGTACTGGCCTTACTCTTCTAATTACGAAACGTAAATCTTCTGCTCTGTCTCGCGTCCCCGTAGGCTCCTTGTGTGTGTGTGAAGTGGCACGCACGCATCATGGATTATCATTTCTCTTGACTCGCTTGTGAGTGCCAGCTATTATATATCACGCGCTATGCGGGTTTTCAAAAGCACCCGAAAAACGAAGCCTTCCACCCCGTTCGCGCTGGTCGTCGGCCTGGGAAGGGTTGGGTCGATGGAAGTACGTCCCCTGCGTTTTCGTGCGTATTCAGCACTCTCCGCCGTTCGTTTCAACGGGGGAGGCACGGTTGGATCGCTTGTTTCGCGCCGACCGCTTTGACATTTCCCAACTATCGATGCAACAAAGACAGGAAAAGCAAAAAATTGCGTCCGGCAGAGTTAATTCGAGGCGTCTCCACGGTGGTCCAGCGGGCTGGGAGTCAGGAGCGTCGCTGAAGAAATACGGGTTTACTCCAAAGGGATTTGAGCGTTTCCGTCGCTCGATTTCAAGCGGGAGGCACCGTTGGGACTCGGCAGGAAATCCCAACACGCCTGTCGACATCGCGCCACCGAAGCGGACTTCCAGGACAGGGAAGACAGAAAAACCTCTCGGTACACATCCAGGCTCTCCCACGCCTTCACCCCGGGACCCAGGCCTAGGAGACCCATAGGTCCGAGTGAAGAAACGGGTGTACTCCGAAGTGATTTAAACCGTTCCGTTGCTCGATTTCAACGCGGGAGGCACCTTGGACTCGGTACAGACATCCCCACACGCCGTGACGGACATCTCCGCCAGATCCATGCGCGACTCATCCAGGACAGGGAAAAACAGAAAAGTCGTGGCACACATCCAGCATCTCCCACGCCATCTTCTACCCCGGACCAGCGGGCTAGGAGACCCAGCGTCCGTGGAAGCACGGGTTATCCAAAACTGCAGCTGACACGTTTGCATGTTTGCTGTTCGACTTCATTCAAAAGCGCGGGAGGCGACCCATCCCTGCATTGCTACCACCCGATCCGGTTCGACCCTTTAATCTGAAAAGAGAGATATTTTCATTTTGAACTCTTAGTTGAGTTTGTGTTTAAAAAATGAATTATCCTCGGTGTCATAGGCGATAAACAAAGAACAAAGACTTTCGAACATCGCACGGACGAATGCACCCAAAACCTGGTTTGGTTTGGCCCTCCCCGGCGATCTCAGACAGAACAGGCATCGTTGACACGAAGCCACTGTGAGGGGTGGCTGCAAACTATGCATGGTTGAGCGTAGGGTTGTTAGGGGACGCCGCGCAGGTCAGGATGAAACGTCACAATTGGCCAAAGCACAGTATATGTCACACATGCAACACACATCCACCCCGATCCGCGATTATGTCGAAAAACTCACAAAGGGGACCGCCCAACATGTCGGGTGCCGATATTCCCAGCCAGCCATCCATCACTCAGCTCTCGTCCCAACACACTTCGGCTGACGAAATGAAGCATTTGCAACCCCAACATTCGGGGTGACGACCGCCACATCCAGCGAGGCAACTCACTTCGGCGAGACAGGTCAGACAACTCCTGTTCACCCAGCATTCACCCGCAGTTCAACACAGTTTCGGTTGACGGATTTCCTATGGGGCTCTCTTCTTTACTTCGCCTGGACCTTACGCGGCAACCTCGGCTGACGACACTCATCGACACTCCCTGCCACAACATGTCTTCCATTCTATTCATTCCTTATTCATTCATTCATTTTATTCATTCATTCATCATTCATTCATTCATTCAATCCAATTCATTCAATTCAATTCATTCATTCAATCATTCATCATTCATTCCATTCATTCATTCATTCATTCATCATTCACATTCAATTCATTCATTCCATTCATTCATATTCTTCATTCATTCATTCAATTCATATCATTCATCCATCCATCCATTCATCCATCAATCATCCAATCATCCATCCATCCATCCCCCCCCCCCCCCCCAAATTGCAAACACATTCTTCACCCACATTTAAAACACTTCGGCAATCCAGCGATGCGGGCATCAATTCGAAACGCAGCACACTGATTCACATCTCAAATCATTTCACTTACCCCTTAGATAGTCAGGCCTTGTTGGTCGGGCCGCAGGAGGCAGGCGGCCGTTCTTCTATGTCCTTCCCAAACGTGCTTGCTTGCAAAAAGGAAAAGGAAATGAAAAGGGGACGAGATAGAAGGAGAATCCATTTTGACTTGAAAGAAAGAATAAAAAGCCCTGGTGACAAGACCTTTTCTTGTGAACTGTCTTACCAGGGGGTGGGCGCGAGGGGGCGGTAGACTGGATTCCTATTTTCGAATCTTTTTCACCTGAAGAAAAGACAATTTAAAAAAAAAAAAAAAAAAAAGGCCCTGGTACAAACCTTCTCTCCTTCGATTGTCTTACCGGGGGATCGGCGCCTTGAGGAGGGTGACGTTGGAATCCTATTTTTTCACTTGAAAGAAAAGACAAATAAAAGCCCCTCGGTGACAGACCCTTTTTTCCTTTGGCTGCTCGGACCACGGCGGGAGGTTGGGTGATCTCGCTCGCTAGCAAACATTGTTTCACTCCTTCACTTCACTTACTTCATTCACTGTCACTTCAACGTATTCACTCGACCTCCCTTTCAAACTTCAACTTATAACAAAACAAGACAAAATAACTATGGGCAAATTTCAAAATAAAAGAGCCCCGAAAACGAGCCCTATCACTGGTCCTTTTATCGGGGGCCGCTGCCGGCCGAGAACTTCTCACCAAGTTGGGTGGAACAAACATGCTCAAAATAAATACATCTCTATAACAAGAAATATTATAACTATAACTTAATAAAACAGATCTATAATATAATGGCTTTAAATTAAATCTTCACCAGCGCCCGCCCCATCTGCCAACACCTGTCGCATGCATACAGCATGGCAATACGCATCACACTCGAAATGCAACGGGTGGTGACGAGGGGACCGTCGCGCCGGTCTCCTCCCCTGCCTTAAAGTCTTAAGTGAGCGGGGAGTGAGACAGGTTGGAAAGTCTCCATCGTCTGGCGTGCGAGATTCGCCCCGCTCTGAAAGCGGACAATCCCTCGGATCGAAAGGAGTAGTTTCAGCAGATCAGCGCGAAATGCTGTCTACTGGACGACACCTCGATCCATACCAAGTCGTCTGCCAATTGATTTTGCGCCCTTTCCACGCGTAAATGATATCCGCGTCGAGGCCGGTGTACTCCGGACCAGGCGGTCGGGATCGGCTAGTCCTAGTGCGCTATGGGACCTCCCGCTGGCGCCGGCGGTATTGCCGCGTACCGGTTGTGGATTCCACTTGGAGCGTCAGCGTAAGGCCGCGGATTGGTGCTTCGCGCCACTGGCCGCGCTCGACCAGCCCGTGTACCAACGCGTCGAATTCGGTTCCTCTGCGTACTGAGCAGAATTGCCGTAGCGACATACCTTCATCAGTAGGGTAAAACTAACTGTCTCACGACGGTCTAAACCAGCTCACTTCCCTATTGGTGGAAGGAACAATCCAACGCTTTTGGTGATTCTGCTTCACAATGATAGGAAGAGCACATGAAGGATCAAAAGCAACGTCGCTTATGAACGCTTGTGCACAAGCCAGTTATCCTGTGGTAACTTTTCTGACCCCTTGCGTCAACTCCGACGCGTCAAACTAGGATCTATTAGCACGCATTTCACGGGTCTGTATTCGCTACTGAAAATCAAGATCAAAGCGGCTTGCCCTTTGCTCTACGGCGAGGTTTCGTCCTCGCTTGAGCTCGCTTAGGACACCTGCGTTACCATTGACCGAGTGTACCCTCAGTAAACTCCCCGGCCTGACGCTGTTCGGAGGGTCGCGTCACGGTGAGGGCGGCATTTAGCACCAGAAATCGGACGAACGTCGAAAGCCCGTTTCCCGAGCTCAACGAATAATAAAGAAACGATGAGATAGTTTGGTATTTACCGTGTCGGCGCAGCACTCCAGCATCTACACCCCTCATGCCTCACAAGGTCGATAGAGTCAAGGCTCAACAGGGTTTCTTTCCCGCTGATTCTGCCAAGCCCGTCCTGGCCATGTGGTTCGCCTAGAGTAGTAGATAGGACAGTGAACTCGTTAATCCAGTTTTCATGCAGCAGTCACTAATTTAGATGACGAGGCATTTGCTACCTAAGAGAGTCATAGTTACTCCCGCCGTAGTTACACGCGCTTCGATGAATTCTTCACTTTGACATTCAGAGCAACTGCGCAGAAATCACATTGCTCCGTCAATGCCCCGGTTGCGGAATCGCATGCTTGTTTTACATTAGAGCAGTCGGATCCCTGGTCCGTGCTAGATCTGAGTCAGCTGTTGGGCGGTGGCCGAAGCAGCGCTTGCTCGATCTGCGCACGCCGGGACGGTCCAACCGGGCAGGACACCGCGCCAGTCCGGCTCAGCCCGCCTCAGCCAGCCGAAACTGGCTAAGCGCGGCTCGCCCAGCACGCTTTGCGGCTCCAGCCCGATCTGCCCCGGCCCCGAGCCGACACAGCCCTCGAGCATCCGTTCTCCGAAGTTACGGATGCCGGCTTTGCCCGACTTCCTTACCTACATTCGTTCTATCGGCCAGAGCTATTCAACCTCTGAGTGACCGGCATTGCGATGTACGACCGAGGCGAGCAGTTCCCAAACTCCCGCGGAATTTTCAAGACCAGCCAGAGCGCCGGGACGCCGCCGTAGACGCTGCGCTCTACGGAGCCGCGCCCTCTCTCCGCGGGTACGAACCGATCAGGGATTTCCGCGTCCTTTAACCAGAAAGAAAAACTCTGTCCCGGGCCCGCCCTGATAGTTACTACAAGAGATGACCCATTCTCGTCCACGGGCTCAGAAGCAGGCCGAGCAGCGTCGCGAACACTTGCGAGAACGTCCTCTCTGCGGAGTGGCGCTCACTGTACAGATTGTAATCAGGATAATGCGAGCGCGAAGCGCGACTAAAAAAATATGACCCCCCATGCTGTTATTTCCTTGTTTATATTGAGTAACTGTTTTACTTTTCATCTACTTCTCTCTCTCTCTTTTTTCTCCTTCCTCTTCCCTTTTCGTTTTCCTTCTTTCTTCTCTTTCCCGCCTCTTTTCTTTTTCCGCCGCCAATAGGGTGGGGCGCCCCCTCCCCCCCCCCCCAAGATCCGCCACTGGAACAAGGTGGAATTAGTATCTCTATCTGGAGTCAATCTCTGAGAGGGTGTTGTCGGCATTTCGGAAGCATATAAGTTGGTAGTGATTCCCACCTCGTCTACATATTGCTTGTCTACATAGTGCAAGGGTCGCTCGTGGTCCAGGGTAGGGTTAGTTTGCAGGCACCAACCATAGTTGTTCGCCTTATCTAGGGTCTGAAGTAACGCCACTCACGCTTCACTTGTGTACGTAGCTACTCTTCAACACTCACTCTCTTATTTACACAGACAGGAGTTTGGAGGCTAGTCTCCGCTCTACGCTAACATTTTGTTTAAGTGTAAACTGAGTCTGTGCTTTGAGTCTAGTTGGGTTTGGTGCCTGCGCACAAAGTTTTTCAGTAAAAGTGGGGTCTCTTCTTATATTTTTTCGAGCGCTCCTGATCCCAGAAATCATCTAACCAAAAATTTCATTCTGGTAACTAATTCAAATTATTAGCGATTACAAATGCACAATTAATTTAATTTTTGTGTCAAAGTTCTAAACGGCAACAAATTGTACGCAACATTTTCTGGCCTGTTCCCTCACTATCCTGGCTTCTCGCTTCGAGTTTCGTAGTTTATATTATTGACAGCTGCAGATCTCTCAAAGTGGCCCATATATCGTCGTGACAGCAGACGGCGTGAGCCCAACCGAGGCTTTACCGAGATCTACACCATTCTGAGGCTGTAGAACTCATATTGAAGACTATCTGGATAGTCACTTGAACATGATCTCCAGATTGGTGCCTCATAGCTCGGATTCATTTTGTATTCTGTCACGTACTGAATGGACCTATCTAGCTTATCCTTGCCAACCTCCACCACGCTCCGTGCTACATGTTTTTGTATGTACATATGTTTTATTCATGTTAATGTATATATTAATCACAGTAATCAAACTGGACGGGCCAACCTAGATTACTTAGCTATTTGTTGCTCATTTACCAAATGCATATTTATACTGAATTCTGTATACATATTTTTTGCATTTTGGTATAATAATATACAATACAATAAAATACATCAACCACAGCTGCCATCAACACGACCTCCTTCACCACCATCACCGACCGCATAACCACCACCTCCATCACCACCTAGTCCATAACACTCCATCACCACCACCTCACATCACCACACCAACCATCCCGCACACGCATCACCACCACCTAGGACTACATCACTACCCATCTCAAACCAACATCCACCACAGCTACTCCCGCCTCCAACGATGGACGCCATCCACTCCACCACCACCATCACCACCACTCAATCACACCACCACCACCATTCCACCATTCCACCCACACATACTGCACCACCACCACTCACCACCCCCCATTACACCATCTCAACATCCACCACGTCATGCCATTCACCACGCAAAACCACTCGCATCTCAACCTACCAGTCGGTCATCACGCTTACGCGTAACCAACCGCACTCTCATAGTCTTATCTCCTTCACTATCAGTCCAGTCCACCTCACACTTATCCTGGTTGGTGTGGCCAAATTCTACAACCTAAGGATTTCCTTAGTTGTTTTTTTTTGGCGGACCACGTAATTACCGCTCAGTTACGAGTCATAGTTGCAAGTATTTTCTTTGTGAAATACTGTGCTACAGGATTAGTATCGGTGATGTTGACATAAATAACACAGACACGGTTTAAAATACACAAATAATACATCAGCGTATCCATACAGCAGTTACCACACATGCGACCAACGTTAAACCTTGCATAGCATTACCCAAAAATAGTACCACACAACCATACCCACAGAGCAAATACCGCACAAATTACCAGGAATTACGGACATAACCGTTTACGACAGGAAACACCACACGCCTTTACCACAGGGATACCAACAACCGTACCACGGACTGCCCTATACCATGGATGACCATACACTGATATTACAGTGTGTTCGTAAAAAAGGTAATCGAAGTTCAAAGGTCAGTCATTTCACAGTATACGGTTATTGTTGATAATTGTTTTACTTAGAACTACTAAGTCCTCAATCAGCTTAAGTTTGAGAACCATTGCTTCTCAAACTGGAGTTCCAGAGGTTAGGGTCCTTTGAAGTGCATAGTACAAAACCATTTTTTTCAAGTTTTTTCGTTTTAGAGTGTAGAGACCAACTTTTATAAATTATTTGTTCATAGTTTTGGGGTTTATGTCACACAAAGTTTCAATGAAATGCAATCTCATTGTGCAAGGACCTATCTCAATGGCAAATGGTGAGATGTTGTTTTTTTCACAATTAGTGAGTCTCTTGATTCGTTGAGACAGCGTGGTGACGTTGCCTATGATACTCAGGGCGTCGTAGAGGATAAATGGAAACAAAGTCGAACAGTCAATCTTTTTAGTAGACCTCTTAAGACAATGGGAAAGTCAATATTGAAACCGTTCGATTTCTTTTAATCGTTAGCAAGTTCCGACAACTCTCTGCGAACGTCGTGGATACAAAGGGACTTCGCGGCAACCGCGAAACGTCACCAGAGACTTGCTCGCGTATCACCACCAGCACCACACCACCTCTATCCCACCACCTTCTATCACCATCACTCTATCACACCGCTACCACACCACCCTTCACCACCTCAATCCATCCCTTCCACCACCACACCACCTCTATCACCACACCTCCACCACCACCAGCTCCACCTCTTCACCATCACAGGCGCGGACTCCAGGGGGCGACGGGCCCCGCCCCCCCCCCCCCCAAGAAAAAAAAGAAAAAAAAAGGGAGGAAAAAAGGGAAAGAAGGAAAAAGGGAAAGAAAAGAAGAAAAGGAAAGAAAGAGAAAGGAATAAGGGCCCGATGCTCTGTACAATTTTTGCCCAACTCTATTCAATAAGAAGCTCCGAAATAGGACTTATTTGGTTCTAAACGACCCATTAACTAAGGCCTTTAATGTGTGGAGGGCCCACGAGGCCGATTTTTTCATTTTTAGTATTTTTGAAATAATTGCTCAAACGCCTTTTTCAAAGAAAAAGAATACATTGTGACAAACAATTAAAAATAAGAAAATATATTAAAACTAAAGTTTCCAAAATTTCACTAAGAAAAGAGGCCTCGTGGATCCTCGGCTCACTGCGGAAACAATAAGATCGGCCCTCATGGGCTATACTAGGAAAATTGCCACCTTGTATTTTATCCAAACAATTTTCGGCTCGCGCTTCGCGCTCGCTGATACCAAATCATAATGCACAAATAATAACTCCAATTTTTACCTTAAAAAATATTCAGCTCGTGATACTAAATAGGGTCTATAATACACAATTATCTACCATTTTCTAGTACTAGAAATTTCCCCTTTATTTATTCCATATAACTTTTAAAACCGCAAAATTTTCGACTCGCTCGACGCACTCTCAGATACTAAATAGGGTCTATGATACACAATTATCTACAAAATTTGTAATGCTAGAAATGCCCCTTTATTTCCATATATCTTTTAAAACCCAAAATTTTCGGCTCGCGGATACTTAATCATAATACACAAATAACTCCCATTTTTAGCTCAAAAATTTTCGGCTCGTGCTTCGCGCTCGCAGATACTAAATAGGGTCTATGATACACAATTATCTAACAAATTTTTAATTCTAGAAATGCCCCTTTATTTCCATAATTTTAAAAACCCCAAATTTTCGGCTCGCGGATACTTAATCATAATGCACACATAACTCCCATTTTTAGCTCAAAAATTTTCGGCTCAAGCTTCGCGCTCGCGGATATTAAATAGGGTCTATGATACACAATAATTATCTACACAGTTTATAATGCTAGAAATGCCCCTTTATTTATTCCATATATCTTTTATAACCCCAAATTTTCGGCTCGCGGATACTTAACCATAATGCACACATAACTCCCATTTTTAGCTCAAGAATTTTCGGCTCTCGCTTCGCGCTCGCAGATACTGAACAGGGTCTATGATACACAATTATCTACAAAATCTTTAATGCTAGAAATGCCCCTTTATTTATTCCATATTTGGGGTTTTAAAACCCCAAATTTTCGGCTCGCGCTTCGCGCTCGCGGATACTAAATCATAATGCACAAATAACTCAAATTTTGAACTAAAAATTTTCGTCATGCTCTTCGCGCTCGCAGATACCAATTCAGTAGGGTATATAATGCACAATTAATTCAAATTTTTACTTTAAAGTTTTCATCTCACGCTTCGCGCTCGTGGATACTAAATAAGGTCTATAATGCACAATTATCTCAAATAATAGCTAAATTTTTTCTGCTCGCGCTTCGCGCTCGCTTTTTTTTCATTAATGAAACACATTCTTAAAATCATCAATTAAATTTTTTTTATTTTCTTATTGCTAGTATATATTATTAATATGTTTTCGTAGGAGTAAAAATGAAATTGTTTAAATTCCTCGTTTTAGGTCAGTATAGGGTACATGCAGGTAATATGGCCCCCTAAGCTCATTTGCCTAATTTGCATAAAATTACGAAATGACACACAGTCTAATCTTTGTTTATATGAATCAATAACTACTGCTCTAACTTTTATTGTGAAGAAAAACAATTATCACCAGCCCCCCTGTCTGCAATTGTCAAATGTTGACGTCATTATCAAAGTGCCCATATTACCTGCATGTGCAGGTAATATGGGCACATGTATTTAATGTATGTTTTTGAAAAAACCTTTACCTATGACTCTACCAATGTCTGGAATTGCTTAAAATAATGTTGAAATCATTAACTTTAAGATATGATTTGAAATTTTAAGACCCTTCAGTAAATTCCTTTTGACTATATATTTCATTGTTATGTATTTGTATATTATTTCTATTTTTAATATTATTTTAAATATTATTTTCATTATATCAAGTCAATATAGGCCTACAATAAGTTATGTTTATATTATTATATACTGTGAAATTACCAAAAAAATTGTAGACAAAGAGCATTATGCCTCATCTCCAATACTAATACCAGAATCATTTCCGCCAATTTGGATGTCCCATATTACCTGCACTAATGTTGCTGTTCAGGCAAGCATTAATGCCACATTGCACCCCTTCACCAAAACAAATATGACCTGTCACGGTAGTATGATCAAAATGAAACTATAAGCTTACTAAATATAAAAACAATTGAGGTTACCCCCTCAAACACTCTTTCACCATCAAATTCTGTGAAATATCAAATTTACATCAGGGTAAAAAATGCTGTAAGTTTAGCTACCTTGTTGGTTTCACAATTTTCTCAGAGAAATTTCGGCATCAGATGCTCTCACGACAGAATATTTTCGATAAAGTTCATTATGAGACAACATATATGGTGCTCACACCGGTCACCGGTCACCGGCGACGGTTCACGACATGATTTGCTTCAGGTGGCCCATAATTACCTGCTGGCCCATATTACCTGCATGTACCCTAGCCTATATGTCGAGAATGTTTTAAACTCGCTCGCGCTCGTTTGCTCGCTTTGCTCGCAAGATTTTTTTATCAAAGTTGGGCCCCCCCCTCTGGAAAATCCTGGATCCGCGCCTGCCACCACACTATCTCCACAACCTCTATCACCCCATCTCCATTACCACCACGTTCATCTTCATCACCACATCCTCAACCACCTCCACAACCACCAACACTCCAACCAGCTTCACAATCACCTCCATCCCAAGTGCTTTCAGTAACCTAATCAATCCATCGATCATCACTGCAACCCGCACACAACCTCTACCACTATTACCACCACTTCCTGCACCCCACCTCCTCCACCACACCACCACCACCATCAACCATCACCACAACCTCTATGTCATGTGTCACAAGTTGGGTATAGTAAAAGGGTGGAGGCGTTACATTTTGGAAGGAAAATTATCACATTTTTTCACATAGCATGAAATGATGTACAGTCATAAGCTGTGCAATATTCATACTGTAGATAATTTATCAGGCTACATATCTGTGAAGTTTCAGCTTTGTTATGCTCATAGATTTTACAAAGAAACTTTTAGTGGAGTACGGTAAGGGGTGGAGGATCCTACGGTGGAGGATCTACGGTAGAGGCACCAATTAAAACATACTAATGCAACATCCTCATAGACAATGCATTGCAGGCATCATTGTCACATGCAATTTATACAATAATTGTTATTTTCGCCATTTTCTTTGCATACATGTAAATACACGATTAAGTGGAAACATATTACTTGCAATAAACTGTTTAAGTTGTAATCCAAGTGTAAAAGACAGGATTTCTGCCCTTTTTGCACTATTTTTCGTTTTTTTTTTACTCCCTGTAGCGCGGTTAGAAAAAATAATTTGTGTATACAAGTATTTTTTTAGGAAGCATAGCGTCTTATTAACACAATCCAAATGATTCGTTCATTTGGTGAAAAGATTAAGAAATTATTTAACCGTAAAATTGTGAAGTTTTTCAAACCATTTTTCCTGTAACACTCTGTATAGCTTTTATGACACACCTTATACAGGGACAAAAATGTTAATCATCTTCCTTTCAATCTCTGTTAAAAGATATAACTTTATACATGTCTGACTTGACGACTAAAAATTAAAGATGTTTGATTGTGACAATGTACATTTCTACAATTTTTTGGACATGTAACGCATTTTCCACCCAACTCATGACATGTGGCCCTATGCAAATGCCGCTGACACCACCTTATTGCATTGACAATGTAGCAGTCAATGTCAAGGTGGTGTTTACGGAAATATCAATTTAAAATCGGGTGGAGAATAATTAACAATTCAAACACGTCAAAATTCACAATCAAAAATTAGAATAACAAAATGTTAAGCATTTTATTGATTTTATAATCACACTGAACTCACATTCAATCGATATCCGATGAAAATCTTGAATAAACTGGCAGACGTTTTCCCATCTAAAAAGTGAATTACAAAATATGCTCCGTCACGGTCAAAGTTATGCCTGATAATCTCGTATGATTTTTAGACCACAGTTAGTCTTTTTGTACACACACTATTCAGGCGTAAACGTAATAAATTGCAACTATTGAGCGAAGAAAATGTTACATCAATTTACTCATGCGCATATACCCGAGCATAAAACCCTACGGATGATTAAAAAAAAATAAAAATGTATGTATTAGTTCATTACTCTTTTGTCTGAAACGTTCGTAGTATTGTGATTGCAAAAGGTTTGAGTATGCAGACTATGGACTTGGAATTCCCCGCTGTATATGGACAATTGTTCAAGATTCAATTTTATTGCCGTTTACAAACATAATATAAACATTCAGTATAAACATATCCAAAGTAAATTCACATATAATATAAACAAGCTTGTTCAGTATGAAATCAAACGTATCTATTAAACAATGTAAACAAGAACTGAACAATAGACAAACAAAAAAGGCACATGTTGAATATATATTTTAAACGGAGGGACTTGTTATACCTTGCAGGAATACAGACAATCGAAAACTGAAAATATCAAAATATTCAGCTGCCCTCTGAGGAAATCTCGTTGATTTTCACAATCTTCATGAAGATTTTGGGGTACTAGTATTATACAGGCAAGGATTTTTTTTACCCATGATAAAATGATAGATGACTGTACAGAGCGTACGGCATACCCCCTATGACTGTTACTTGAATAATGGCAATTTACGCCTACCCCACCCCATCCACTAACAATAGTTTTGGTCAGTTTGGGGCGAAAAAAAAATATATATTTGTGTACTTCAAGTTTCGCTCGGCCGTCATGACGAAAATTTAATAATAATACTTTAAAAAAAAAAATGAACGTATAAAAATCTGAAATTTTAATTGTGAGCTCCCTCGACCCCCTCATGAAATCATGGATTCGTGCTTGAAGGAGAACCTAAATTTTATTTAAGCTGGTATGTAGGCCTATTAATACTTCTTATAACATAGAAGTATTTAAAGACAAAGAAAGACTTTTTTTTTTTAAAGGAAAAAAAGAAGAGAGAACTTACTCATCAATATGGGCCGGCGTAGGTTGGAACGGGGGCCGCCCCCGAGGGGGGGGGGGGGTCACTCGAAGAAAAAAGTGCTATCTGCCGCTACACCGGCACCCTGATAATGGACCCTAAACGTCTCGCATGAAGTAAAATTTGCACCCCTTTTCGACTTCCGTCTGGGGAAGAAATACCCTAAATGGCGTAAACACCGTGAAATTTTGACCTCAAAACAGCAATTTCTGCTGACGCCGCCGAAAGGCTGAAAACAGACCCTTTTCGACGCTTTTGGGGACACGCATGCGTAGCCCATCATGTGGTGAGTGACCCACAACGTGTAAATTTGTTTTTCAAGTCATTTTTTATGCAAGTATTTATTTATTTTATTTATTTTTTACCAATCTTAATTAGCTTTAATCTAAAGCAGCGGAACTTTACATCACTAAAGACGTACGTCACTGGTGAGGAGTCTAGTTCACGACTATAGTATCTTATGCTGTGGAGTCGTCTCCTGAGTTTCTTGCGCAAAAATTTTAAATCTTTAAAAATGTCAAACGTGTTTGATATCTCTTCACGAGTAAATTTTAGTCATGGTGAATTCTCTGCGACATAGCTGCGATTTGCTTGCGACTGGATAAAATCGATCATGTTTGATTTTTAAAGACATTTTCCAGAGGCGAACAAGTCATGGCGACGTCACCATCTTATCGCCGTGCCTAATTTCTTTCATGACTGGTAGACTAAAGAGTCACTAGGCTATGACTTGCTTGTAACTTCTTAAAAAGTGGGAAAATTCCTTATAAAAAAAAACAAAAAAATCAAACATGTCTGGCTTTTTTTCAAAGGCTTTTAATCGATTTTTTTTTGGCGACTCCCTGGAGACCCAGAAGACGTCGCGGCAACGTCTTCAAGACTACAGAGACTGGAGTCGCGAACTAGTCGCGACCGATTTTGCGTATCACTAGTAGACAAAAGAGTATCTGCGATCTCAGGTTGACTGAAGTTAGCAACTGGACAACAATTTTTTTTTAGACCTTTATTTTAATTTCCACATACTTCCCCGGAGACTCAGGAGACGTCTCCACGACGCACCTCGAGACTCAAATCGCAAATTAGTCTAGACTCATGGCCAATAAGATATGGCATTGCTCCTTGAAAACAAAAGCATGAACATCGCAGTTGTTAAACTGAAATAAAAGTGAAGCACAGAACAATGTATGGCATTATTCATTTTCATCAAACTTGGAATGGGCCAAAAATGACTACTCTTACAAAAGAGCCTGTGTATTCAAAATGAAGCGAAACATTTAAAATTATCACAGGAATCGTAGAATATGTGAGCTTTCAAAATATGCATATAAAATTTGCAATAATTCTTAGTTATTTAGCGCCAAATCAGAGGGACATTTTTTTTTTTTGGGGGGGGGGACGCGCTGTGTTATATAGGCGGAAATTTTACACCGATTTTTATTTAATATAATAATGCTAGCCTATGTAATAATTGATGTTTTTTTCGGTGAGCGGGGGCCCTCTTATATATTCTTTCTCTCTTAAGATTTTTTTTCTGGGACGCGGGTTTCATGCCCCCTCCCCCAAAATAATGGCTCGCGCCTGTATGGCAGCATAATCACTTTACCATTGTTTACTATACACACAAAAAACAAGAACTAGTTTCCATGAGTAAAACCCGTTTGCTACTCTTGGAGGCGAGTGCTTTTATTCCCGTATATCACGTATTTTTACTTAAGAATCTGTGTTTCTGTTAAAATACACACCCGCTTTCCAGAAACATGTAAAGTTAATAAGGGATACTCAAGAAAAAAATATATTGAGTATATATATAAATTTTTTTTCTTGGATATCCCTTAGTAACTTTACATGTTCAATTGCGTAAAACAATTGTGCAAGTGAGTTTCTCTTCAACTTGGTACGGCTTGGTGGATGATCGGGTGAAAACACTAACAATCGAGTAAAGTGAGAATTGCTGAAAATTCTATATAGCCTGTAATTCACTAGATGAGTAAACTACGACAACGTCTTCGTATACGTCTAAAGTCTCGAAAGTCTTTGAGAGTAATTTTACTGGCTATGTCGTTTTACATGTGTCGCCCGGTACGCCTACTCGGATCACGAGTACGGACATCGACACTGCACACGAGGTATGTTCTACGTCGTACGTACGTAATGTGTAGGGGAACGGAGATCGAGAGCGGAGAGCCTGCATGCTCTTATTGTCTTTGGGTGAGTCCTATTCCTTTTGTTTGTTTGTTGCCTGTTTTTATAATGATATTTGGAATGTTCCGATGATATACATCGTCTGATAACACTAACAGCTAGATTACCATGCATGGATTTCCCATTACTTTGTCAGTCATGTACACAGTTTTAGTAATTTGATGCATTGATGTGAGTAATGCAATGTATTGGTTTGTGTGAATTGATGCACTGAAAGTGAGTAATGCAGTGTATTGGTTTGAGTGAATTGATGCACTGATGTGTGTAATCATCGGAACATTCCAAATATCATTATAAAAACAGTCAAACAAACAAACAAAAAAGAATAGGACTCACCCAGGTCGAAATTCCCATAGGCTCCATTAGCCTGTTGGACCATCAGAAACCATTAGGGATGTTTGGTCTCTAATGGTTTTTCTAATATTATGAATATGACCCACAGAACCATTAGAAATTTCTAAGGACCAATAGACATTTTCTGTTTGGCCATTAGAATTTTTTCTATTGGTCCAATAGACATTTTCTAATGGACCAATAAGAAATTAATTAATGAAAATAGTATAATAAAATCTTTTGGAATTTTTCGGCCAACAACTCACAGAAACATGTTGACATTAACAATGAGCCTACCCTATTTATCCTATACCTAACCTATGCTATCCTATATTAAGGCCCTATTACTACTGGCTCACTTCCGACCCCTGCTATATAAAGTACTACAGGCAAAATGTTTGAAGAAAGACAGTTACTTAATATCAAATTACACTTTTGTTAATGAATATTGAAGAATTGTCATTATGAATCAATTTGAAATTGTGTTAAACATAAAACACTAATAAACTAAAATATTTTTATTATATTAATAAGCCAAATGCCAGCTACATGGCTAAAAATTGCATATTTCTATTATTTTCCACCTTTTTTCCAAATCTCAGAATACTGCTTATGAATATTCATGACCAACAGAAACCATTAGAAACCAACAGAAACCATCAGAAACCAATAGAAACCAGTCAGAAATACATCTGAACAGAAAATTACAGAAACCAGTAGAAACCACAACAAACCGATATAAGCCAACACAATACAAGCCAACGGGGAGGGTCCACGAGGCCGAGGGCCCACGAGGCCGCCAGCGGGCAGAACACGGCGATCGGTGTGTTTGTTAAATTACTTATTAGCTTCTTGCCTAAATTCTCCCCGATCGAGAGGCGACCAGTATTGTATACTGAGCAGCCATGCCCACGAGGCCGTCTAGTCCATGTTCCCATTGAGACCGAATTTGTTTACTCATATTTGTATTTTGGAATATATACTGCTCTGGCCTCGTGGACCCTCGGGCCTCGCGGGCCCTCGGCCTCGAGGGCACTCAGCCTTGTGGGAAGACCCCAAGCCAACAGAAGCAAGTTAATAGAAATCAATAGAAACTAATAAGTAAATTATGGAAACCAACAAAAGCTGATAGAAAATAATAGAAACCATTAGACACCACTGGGAACCAAGAAAAATAGAAAACCCCAATAGAAATTGTATATGGGACAGCCTGAAACTAATAGGCCTAGAGACCAATAGAGTCTGATGGTCCGTGTTGGTTTATGGGTCCAACAGCCTGGAACCAATAGAGATCAATAGAGACCATCAGACTCTATTGGTTTATGGGTCCAATACAAAGGCCAGAAAACCAATTTGTATTGGACCAATAGAGGTTGATGGCCAGACACCAACAGAATCTCTTGCTATCTATTGGAGCCTATTGGTCCTCTGTGGGTCCATTAGGATTCTGATATTCCCATTGTATTGGTCTCTATTGGAATACAATTGACATTCTGATGGTCCATTAGAAACCATTAGAATCCATCAGACACCATTAGAAACCAATAGAAATTTTCTGTTGGTTTTCTAATGGAGCCTATGGGAATTTCGACCTGGGCACCTAGTGAGTAACGCTTTACATATATACTCAGCTTGTGATGAGTTTGTGCAACCTTTACTTACTGACTCTCTGAGTATGTACACTGTATAAAAAAAAAGGTAACTCGCAAGAAAATGAGTAAACTAATGCTTTACTCCCAACGGAGTAAACTAATGCTTTACTCCCAACGGAGTAAATTTTGTTTACTCTTAACAGAGTCAAAAGGTAACTCGCAAGAAAATGAGTAAACTAATGGTTAATGGTTTACTCCTTTCGAAGCTAGGATTAGGAATGATACATAGATGACTAAAAGTTACTCTTTTCTGAGTAACATTTAGCTCAACCGCATGAGTAATATTTTTTACTCAGTAACATTTAGCTCAACCGCATGAGTAATATTTTTTACTCAATTTCACGCGAGTTACCTTTTTGCTCAATATTGGGTAAGATTTTACTCATTTTTTTTTAGAGTGTAAAGCGTTACTCACTAGATTAGTTTGTGCAATGTACTCAAAACAATTAGTTATGTTACTCAATAAAATGAGTTAATTAAATAAACTCATTTTGGTGTGTCACTATATTGTCAAATTAAAAATACTCGATTAGGTGCGTTTTCAAAGTAGCGTTATTGAGTGAAAGCACTCATGGATGTGTGTCACTATATTGTCAAAAATACTTGGATATTTGAGTGTGATCACTCATCTCATTTTTTGTGTGTAGGCCTATTGTGTATGAAACCGTCATTGTAACAAAGCCAGAAATTTCTAGTTCATTATTTTTATCAAATTACTAGGCTTACATAATTATATAATAAAATTAATGAAGGCTTGCATGGTTTAGTAGCTCTAAGTGTTATTGCCAAAATCAATAACATTTATAGGTGCATGACTTGTATAGGTCTACTTACATCAGGTCCATTCTTTGAGTGAACCTTTTTTGGACAAAATAAAGTGTCTTTTTTTCTTGATTTTAAGCTGCATATTCCAATAGAGCAATGTCTGAAGTTTCACGAACTGATTTTTTTTTTCGTGATTTTTGCCATTTTTCATGCTCATTTGCATCAAATTAACATATGATAATTAGATAGAAAAATGGTACATAAAATATTATTTTTTAACCCTGACTGGAATGGATCTGCTGACTTCCTTACTTTGATTATTTTCATTATATCATTTAACTCTATTCCTTTTAATCTAACCCTTCCCCCAACCCCCAAAAAATGATGTTGTTAAATTGATTAATTAACTATGGAAGTTGATTACCTTCAAATGTCACACACGTGACCAGAAAACACCAAAAGTTCATGCCCCACCTGACCATGGCTCTGGTATCATTATTTTTTCTCAAAAGCTAGATTTAATGTACCTTGCATCTCACCAAATATGAATCCATGAAAAGTTTTAATTTGATTATTAATTAGCTAGTCATTAAGTTCTGATTATTTTCACTTTCATTGGCTGAAATTAATTTATTTTAGCATTACTATGCTCCAAAATGGTTCAGCAATAATTTTGCGAAAAAAACAATGAAATACATAAGAAATTGATTTCAATACAAAAAATTTCCCCAGTACAATTGTTAGGAATCCTGTAAGGAATATGCACACACAAAATTAGTATTCCAGAAATTTCATTTTATCAATTAGAGCAAAAAGTACGTATGATTTCATGCATAGATTAGCATAATTAATTCACATAAAATAAATAAATATTATTTCGGAAAAATTAACAGTGCAGCCTTGTATAGTTTACATCGCACATTACCATCGTGCAAATCAATGTTTTTTTTTAACAAATCCCATGATACTACTTCTCGCCGCCTCTCTTGTGGTTGCATCCGCAATCCTGACTGACGCTTTCATATAGGTAACACTTTTTAGATGTTGGGTTTTCAATTTTGAAAATATTTGTACGCCCACCTCTTGCTTATTTTTCACCATTTAAAGTATTATATGTTTTGATATTGGAATTCATTTACCGCATAGGAAAATCTGTTAGTTTTCATGTAGGCCTACAATGTTTTTTAGAAATATTTGTAGGTAATTGAGTGCTAACCAATATGTCATTTAAATGTTGTGTCCGGGGAACCATATATCTATAGGCCTATGTACAGTCGGTTGTTATTTATTTGTGGTCTCCTATTACCATTTTATAGTTCATGGTACTCTGATAAAAATTCATATTAATGATACCCATTCATCTATGTATACACAAAGAACTACTATGTGACTGGGGTGACAGCGTGTCTCACAGCCGTTGGTATCGCTGGAATGTCCGTGCTAGAACCCTTGGTCCTGAAAGAAAGAGCATCGCCTGACAAATTTGATGTTGCCTACGCACTAAACGAACTGGCATTTGGATTCGGGACTTTCTTTGGAGGATACATATCAGGTAAGTCCTGTTCCAGTATGCGGCGATCTTTGCGGCGAAAGCTGGCGCATATTCGCTTGAAATTTTAGATCCCATTATCTATATAATTTCTACCCTAAGGCTTACATTCTTTACATTCTAGAACCACGTTCACCTACACGTCGACATGATTCTAAAACTCCCAACTAGGCCTATGAAAGGCGATAAGGGGACATATATCGTTTATGGTAGATTCGGTTTCAATCGTTATCCATATCAATGACTATTAGTTCAGTTTTAAGAATTTGTTTGGTCCGTTTGTCCACACGTTGGATAGGTCAATGGTCGAATATGTATTGGGCGATTAAGGAAAGGAATCTTCAAAGCCGATATAAGTGGTGTACATGGTTGTGATGTGAGAAATAATATGTGAAAATATATTGTATAGGGAATATAGGCCACCAAAATCATTAAAAGGTAAGGTTCTTTTGATAGGCCTAGATGGCCCCTATAATTATGACACAAATTCTCGAAAGCGAGACCATATATAATGTCCCCTGTTTGCCGTATACTACTAGAGCGCCATGTTATACAGCGGACATTTGTATCTAGAGATCCTAATTTAAATAAAAATAAGAAGAAGAAAAAAAAAAGAATTAACAAAAAATGACCGCTATTAAAAGCCTGGCTCTATGGCAAAAAGTGGGCATTATAGACCGTCTCAAATAATTGCGTTCGAGAATTCTGGCCTTTATGTTGAAAAAGCGTGTTAAATCAATTACTATCAGGCCCGTAACTAGGGGGGGGTGGGTTCGGGGGGTTCGAACGAACCCCCCCCCCCCCCCCCCCCGGCAGGCGAGCAGGGTCCGCTTGACCAAAAACAAAATAATAAAACCCCCACTTTTTGGCAGAAATGCAGCAGATACTTGAATAGAAATAAAAGAAAAGAAGATTAAAACACTTTGTTTCCAGTCCCCCTACATGTAAAATCTTTCGCTCGAGCTTCGCGCTCGCAATTTTTTATTTTGGGGATGTAATCACGTTTTTCAGAACAAATTACGCAGGAATGTTTTCGATTGCATTTGTGTTCTATTTTTATATTTTTAAATGATGTTATCTTCAATTTTAAGCAATTAATGATATAACAGAAATAATGCATAGTGGCAAAGGCGGTGGAACCGTGGGGGGGGGGGCAGTGGGCACAGTGACCCCCACTTTTTCATCCACCCTAAAAGTGCCCCTATTCATGACCCAAAAGTTTCCCTTTTCTAAGCTAAAAAGGTGTCATCTTTATACTAAAAAGAAGCCTTTCAGAATTTTGAAAAGTCCCGTGGACAATTTCATTTTAAAAAAAGGGGCACTTTTAATACTAAAAAGGGCCCCCTTTTTTACTCCATATGTCTTTTAAAACCCCAAATTTTCGGCTCGCGCTTCGCGCTCGCGGATACTAAATAGGGTCCATAATGCACAATAAACTACAATTTCAGCTCAAAGTATTCTTCTCGCGCTTCGCGCTTGAGGATATTGAGGACTAACAGAGGCGGTGGAACCGGAGGCAGGGGGCACAGTGCCCCTACTTTTTCATGCTCTTTAAAAGTGCCCCTTTTCTTAGCTTAAAAATGCCCTTTTTATACTAAAAAGAAGCCTTTCATACTTTTTAAAAGTCCCATGGACAATTTCTTAAAAAGTGTCACATACAATACTAAAAAGTGACCCTTTCTTTACTTCGTATGTCTTTTAAATCCCCAATTAACAAACAATAAGTATAAAAAATGGTTGGACCCAGTGCCCTCTGCTGGAGACAAACTTTGTCTAAAGAATTGGTGTAAATGGGTTTGGGCTAGATTGGGGGGGGGGGGATGGGCTAGAGGCCTGCAGCCCACAAAATATTCATAGCAAAGATTATTAATCAGCCAAGATTATTATGTATCTTCAACATGAATCCTAAAAAGAGTCTATAACGCACAATTTTTAGCTCAAAACTTTCAGCTCGTGAATTACTAAATAGGCTTTATATTGCACAATTAAATCCAATTTTTATCCCAAAATTTTGGGCTCGCGCTTCGCGCATGCATTCCTTTATATTCACTACTAAATGAACAATAAAAAATAAAAGCCATTAAGATTCCTAAAATTTTCACATCGCGCTCGCGGATACCATAAGAAGGGTCTATAATGCACAATTTATCAACCCCAGTTTTGAGCTTCGTGCTCGCTGATACTAAATAGAGTCTACATGATGAGAGTCTATAATCATGATAATACATAGTTTACTCCAAGTTTAACTCAAAATTTTCGGCTCGCATTCGCGCTCGAAAAAAAATCCTTAAAAAGTCCACTTTTTCATATTTTCGAACCCCCCCCCCCCCCCCCCCCCGTAAAATCCTAGTTACGGGCCTGACTATTCTCATGATTCTGGCAAATACAAGATAATGAGTAATTATAAATTGTATGTAGCCTAGCCATTCAAATTCAAATTAATTTCGAACAGAAAGAAATCCAGAGGTATACAACATGAATGTAATTAAAGAACAGATAATAGATACACATCGTGATATTTTTTATTTTGTTAATACATATTCATACCTATTTCAGAATCAGACAATTCTCTCCATAATATTAAAATTAATGTTTTGGATTAATGTTTTCTTTTCTTTCTTTTTTCTCCCCAACATACAGGGGTGTTGGGTGATATATTTTCGACATATAACGCAACATTCAAGTTCCTTGCTGGCGTGGATATATTGGTATTCTCCATCTTTCTCCCACTTTTGTTCATCAAGAAACCTCTAAAATAGAATATCCTATTCGCGGTATCATCTAAAAAATACATTTATTGAAGGTTCGAAGCACTCGGTCTTTGTTTTAAAGTCTTCTTAATAGTTGGTGACATTGGCGTTTATTTCGTAGGTTTATGTTCAGTGATACGTGAATGAATATGACAGTACTTACAAGAAGGAATAGGTTTAAGATAAAGGGGTATGCCTATTGTAGGCCACCTCCAGGTAGTCATTGAAAAGGCTAAAATTGATACTTTTGACTATCATGATTGTAGTTTACTAGCTTTCGATTTGTGTTTAATTTCATTGGCTCTTTCATTTCTCGCTCCGTAAAAGCTTTTCAATAACCTCTGAAATAAGGGGAACCAAACGGAACACACTCGCTCTGAACATTGTTTAAGATGGCGGATTCATCAGGGAATGATGAAGAGGCAAGAGGCAAGGACCAGGGGGGCATTTCATCAAAGGACTTGTCGGAAGTTTTATCCAACAAGCTGTTAAAAGCTACTGAAATGCTTGCATCTGATTGGCTGAGAGCAAATTTGTCGGATAAAACGTCTGACAAATCCTTTGATGAAATGCCCCCAAGACCACATGCAGCTGCAAAGCAACATCAGCATGATCAGGCCACGTATGTTCCCCGCGGCCGCTCCGTGAAGAGCGCATGTTGAAAATGTTTATTAAAGAATCACTGGACCTGTTCCATGAACAATGCCGCGCACGCCTGACCATATTATCAGCATGATGACTATTCATGATGCATAGTTATACGTTGTCCCACATGATATATTTTGTGTATGTGATTGAAAGACGTCAAACCCAATCTAATCCGAGATTTAAAAAAAAAAAGCACACAACATTATATTTTTACCAAATATCACAACAGCATCGTAGATATACTATTAAACAAGATACAAGATAATAGGCACAGAAATATGGCGAAGACGACAAATTGGGTTAAAAGTTAGTAGTTCAAAAAATATTATGATAGTAGCCTTGCTTCAATTACTTCAATCATCAAATGAGTTTGTAATTGCCTTTGGAGCCTGATTACCTATATTGTTTATTTAGATGGAAGATTTAGGGGGAAACACGATCAAATGTGTATGAAGAACATTTTAAATCTCATTAGATATTTTACTGAAAGTTTGAAAAAAAATCATTTAGCCTCGGAAAAAGACAAAGAGAGAAAATAATCAGCGGCCTCTTGTGGCTTATGCTGCAGTCACACAGACACTTATGTATAGTTACGTTTTTGTTTTAATCTTATTTCATCTTCTATTCTATCATTTCTTATGTATTTCTTTGTTTTATTGGATGAACGAAATTATCACTATTTCCAATCCTGACTATGACGGGAAGGCATTCATGGGGATCCGCAGAAAAGAAAATGATTTTTGGACGCAACCGAACGTAACTATACGCAACTGTCTGTGTGACTGTAGCATTATGCCTATATATCTGTCAAAATGTCCGCGCCCTCGTAGCGCGCCCATTGGTTTTGTATCTAACGAATTACGTGAGGCTGTACTGAAAAATGGCTGCCTGTCGCCCTCTTGGTTGCTGAGGAAACTTCTCAATAATAATTAGGGAATCATATATACCTCAAAATAAATCAAGATAATCTATAGTATTATTGCAATATAATTCTTCAATTGGATATTTCTAATTTTGTTAAGTAGGATTTTAGACCTTTTTTTGGAACATGCCTCCTTGACTGACCTTGAGCTTCACATCAACATTTCAATCTTTCTGCATTGACTTTCCATTGGGAGAAAACTGCCACAGTCAACCACTTCCCAGTGCAAGGTCAATTTTGAAATGACCTTGTGTAAGTGGGACCAGACCAGCCCTCCTGCATCAATTACAAGCTCAAAGACGAAGGTCCAGTTATATGACTAAATTTTATGCATCAAATGCGGGAAGGGAGGGGGGGGGGGGGGTAAATTTGAATTTCGCCCATTGGAACATGAAATAACAATTATTACATTTACTAATTATCTAAAGTATTTGTAATCAGCTTTCACTGACCATAAATATCGACAAAGATCATTTCATGTAATCTGAATGCGGTCAAAATGTCAGTCTTTTATTCATAAATAAAACCACCGTTCGTTTGTTTGTTTGTTTGTTTGTTTGTTTGTTTGTTTGATTTGTTTGTCGCTGTTTTTTCGTTGTTGTGATTAGGGTACATGCAGGTAATATGGGCCAGCAGGTAATATGGGCCACCTGAAGCAAATCATGTCGTGACCGTCCACCGGTGACCGGTGACCGGTGTGAGCACCATAATGTTGTTCATATGAACTGTATACGAAAATATATCGTCGTGAGAGCATCTGATGCCAAAATTTCTTTGAGAAAATTGCTGAAAACCAACAAGGTAGGTAAAACTTACGGCATTTTTTTACCCTGATGTAAAATTTGATATTTCACAGAATGTGATGGTGAAAGAGTGTTTGAGGGGGTATAACTCAATTGTTTTGTATATTTAGTAAGCTTATAGTCTCATTTTGATCACACTAGCGTGTACAGGTCAATTTGTTGTAGTGAAGGGGTGCAATGTGGCATTGAATGCTTGCCTGACACAGCAACATTAGTGCAGGTAATATGGGACATCCAAAATGGCGGAAATGATTCTGGTACTTAGTATTGGGATGAGGCATCAATCTCTTTGCTATGATTTTTTTTGGGTATATTCACAGTATATAATTAACATAAATAACTTATTTTAGGCCTATATTAACTTGTATAATGAAAATAATATTTGAATAATATCAAAAAAAGAAATAATATACAAAATACTTAACAATGAAATATATAGTCAAAGGATTTACTGAAGGGGATTTATTAGAAAACGCACTAATATACATACTACTGAGTCACGTCGATATATTTACACACACACACACACACACATATATATATATCTATATGCAGCAATGGAAATATAGCTATATATATATATATATATATATATATATATATATATATATATATATATATGAAGAAATGAATTCTGCGTCGGTTTTATGTTGAACTAAAAAGAAATACAATTAGAATGAAAAACCGTAGAGACAAAATATTTTCCGATATTTCGGGCATAGCCCTTTGTCAAGGAATGACAAATTTATTAAGCGTCAACTTCATAATCACAAAATGCAAAAACGCGCCAAAAAATATGTCTTATTTACTTCTGAGCTCAACATATGTCATGGGAATATATATTTCACACAACATATGTTGAGCTCAGAAGGAGGTAAGATATATTTTGAAAGAAAATGAGGAAAATCTGAAAATTTGTGTACAAAATGAATGGAGAGTTGTCCATAAGATCGGCCATTTTGAAGCCGATGATGCCAATTTGAGGATCCCCATAGAAGGAACAACTAGACTTTTCAAACTTCCATAACTCTCTTATTTTATAACCGATTTTGATGAAACTTTTTTTTAGATTGCTCCTCTCATTTTCCTCTTTCCTGTTAGGTTGATTCTCTCCTTGGGTTGGATTCCCCTTTAAGAATTTTTAAAACAGCTCCCAAGGTGACAATATCCTCCTGGCAAGTTCCTTGTCAGGCAACTCCCCCGGAAGACAAATCCTCAGAAGACGGGCGAGTTTTATGGCTACTTCATTTTGGAGGAGTTATTCTCCGAGAAAGTTGCCCTGAACATGCTGAATGATACACCCTCTGACTACGGAATGGATGCAAGAGTGTAGGCATGGAAGGTGCCGGGAGGTATTTCCTTGCTATTTCCCAATAGACACACACATATGGAAGTAGTATGTTATATTATGTGTACATGTACAGTCTGTGTCAAATAAAATGGTACAGTTGGGAAAAAATAATTTAGGTGTGAAATCTTTTCAAATAATATGTGTATGTGGTACCAAATTAAAGCCAGAAGATTTTCCTTGCTGATGCACTTTGTTCTGTATAATTTGCTTTGGTTATAACAAAAGTTATGCTAAATTTTGTACGACGGGGAACAAATCGAAATTACGCACGTCTATTGTTCCATTGTGCGAAAACTACACAAAAGCATGGACGTCGTGCGAAAATGGATTTTTCTTGACTGTAGAAAACTGGTCATATCTTAAAAATTACAGCACCAAATGTGATGAAAAAATTGCAGAAGAAAGTCCGATTATCCTGCTTTATGAAAATTACAAACAATACCAGGTTCTAATTAATATTCATACTATTAATATTCATACTATAAAAAAAAGTTTTCCGACTGTACCATTTTTTTTGACACAGACTGTATATTGTAAACCACAAACATGTGTTGGGAAAGCCTATCAAATAGGAATTTATTTTCTTTTGGTTATCCCAGGTCACATGTTGGTGGTATTTCTAATTTTCTTTGTTTATTTTCCTAATCTTTATGCCTCAAATTGAATTTTAAAAAAAATAAAAATAACAATAGATTAAACCAAATAAACGCAAGCTTCATCTACTCTTCAATCACAGACTCTAATTTGACATATTTTGACAAGTACTACACAGTTACAACATTTTGCTCCGGGTTTAATTTCTTGATTTTTTTTTTTTTTTTTTTTTTTTTTTTTTTTTTTTGTCCCCATTCTCACATTGCGAGACCCTTGCTTGCTATATTTTGGACGTTAATCAACCCCCACAATGTCCATTTTCGCATTTTCCCTAATATTGTGGCCCTTTTGGGTTTACCATGTTTACCTAGCCGACCAAGTAAAATAAATAAATAAATGTAAATAAATGTAATTATTGTTCATTTCTTCATGTTCTTCATTAGGATTCATGTTTGGCTGAACTTGTACAAAAAATTTGGGGGATATAGAAATTTCCATTATCTAATTATGAACAAAATCAATTTTAAACCAAAATAAGAATAAACTTTTATCCTTCCCTTGACAATAGACCTAAGCAATGTAAAAACTGTACAGTAATGAGCAATGGATTAACATGAGCGTTATTAACTCAACTCAATCACGTGATATATTTTCAGTCAAGAGGGTTTTCTTTCAAGAGCGACGATACATCTAGCCTACTGATTTAACACATCAACGGATTGGATTACATCAGGAAATAGAGAAACAAGGAAATAAGGAAAGGGATAAAAAGTAATGCATTACAATACACGTATAAGACTTGTATACATAGTGCAGCATTCAAGCTGTGCAACATCCCCTCACACTTATGACGTCATCAAGAACCCCTCCAAATTTTACTTGATGTTTAAGATTTCAGGGAGGGGACAGATAACGTCCATTAACTCCACTTCAGGTTGTCCGTTTTTCACGAAATAAAAAGCAAGTTGTTCTACACACCCCACTGATTCGTTTCGTATATGATAATAAGTCTTTACTATTCCACTTTAACTGAAAGAACCATGACAACCCTACACCCAAGACGTATTTCCTAGGTGTAGCACTGCTGAGGGGGCCTTGATTGACCGATTAAAAAAAAAGGGGGCCCCAAATTAGAAAAATGGCAAAAATTGGGATTGGCAAACTTTCACAACAAAGAATTACAAAATAAATAAATAAATCCTAGAATGGCTGGGAAAACATCGAAGATATAATCAGGATCCTGAAAAGATAAAGCAAGGAACAACACATTCAAGTAATTAGAGCCGGAGCGGTATAGTGTTATTGGAGCCCAACGCGTATCCAACTTCCATGAGCAACAGTGTATGAAAATTTTATTATATTATTTACAAAGGCAGAAAATCAAAACTATTCCACTATTCAATAAATTGAATTGAATTCACAGTGGCCCCAGACCTACCAAGCATGATAACGAAAACCTTTACAATATTGGCAGATATGCATGATAGGCTTGTCATTAACATACATACTATGGGCATGTATGATCCATCGCATTGAATTACTCGACCAAAGGCCTACTACTGCATGACTGCTGTGAACCTTTTTGTAGAAATTATTAGAAACGCGTAACAAAATTGTGCCTAAAAATGTAAAGGTTTGATATAACGCAGCCGAAATCCAGCAATCCTTGATATTTTCGAAGGAAGTTTCATAATGTCCGAAAATGTCTTTTCCATCCAGTTTTCCCGTTGTTATTCTCATCTTCGTGATGTCATGCTCTCTGGTCGGTACCATCAAATCAATGGGAATTTATCTCGAAGATATCTCATGGAGTCTCGGAACAACTTCGACAGATCTCGGACTTGCGCTCGGGCTTTTCACCGCCTTTAGCTACTTCCCAGGTGTGTGTGTGTGTGTGTGTGTGTGTGTGTGTGCGTGTGTGTATGTATGTGTATAAGTATAAGGGGGAGCAATGCGATGAAATGTATTTAGAGTAGGCTTAATTTTCACATTTGTGGCCTCACCCTCAATCTTTAAGCATGCTAATAGGCGATACAGGGGATAAGACCCTAATGCAGGACGAAATGGCAACATGACTTTAAATGTAATTTGAATGGAATATGGACCCCCCAAAAAATCGATATTATTTATCTGTTTATTGCGACTGTGGGATGCATAAAATATACTATATGTGGTTTTATGTTTATGTAGAGTATTATAAAGCTCGTTTAACTAACGTACATTAAAAAAAATAATTAGAGTGAACTGGGACATATTTCTCCCCATATTAAAAAGACGTATGCCAATATGCCAATTATTACAGATAATATTATCGCTAAGGGTGAATTACAAACAAGGTCTTTAGACGATTTTTAAAAATCTGTTGAAGGTTAGTCATCATATGGGAGGGTAGAGGCTCGTTCGTTTGAACAATCCACCCACCCGGTGGTGATCTGGGGGTTAGGGGTTAACTCCCCCCCCCCTTCTGCTGCAACCCCCCCCAAAAAAAAAAGAAACAACACAAACAAACAAACAAACAAAATAAACAAACAAACAAAACAAAAAACAAAGGAAAAGAAAGAAAAGAAAGAATAGGAGGAGCAGGAAGAAGAAATGTGTGATTACAATTTATGCCCATAACTGGGGAGGGGTTCGCTTGATCTTTACGGCTTAAAGGGGAAGTTCCTGGTTTAAATTGGTTTTAAAACATGAAGAAAATGATAAAAAAATATGAGTGAAAGTTTGAAGAAAATCGACCAAAAAATGATGAAGTTATGAATATTCAAAGTTTCGATTCTGTGACGTCACATGCGAGCAGATCTCCTTTGTGTTATGTAGTGTAAATTTCATAAAATGTCATTTTTTTTTTCCAGAAGAAATTAATTATGCCACCTGTGCGGTCGATACCATCAAACATATGTTCATATACATGACTATATCAAATTGATCCATTCCTTTATCAAGAAACATGACAAAAGGACAAATTTATGGAATTTACATACACAACCAATGGGAGAGCTGCTCGCACGTGACGTCACAGAATCAAAACTTTAATTATTCATAACTTCGCTATCTTTTATTCGATTTTCTTCAAACTTTCACTAATATTTTTTTAATTATTTTTCTTCATTTTTTAAGACCATCAAAATTCCAGGGTGAACTTCCCCTTTGAGGTCAAAGATCAAACTATTTTTTCACTTGGGAACAATTTAGATCCACTCTAAATCTAAAGCCACTGCCACCCTAATTTAACCGTTAACCGGGCCGTTAATTAATTTTGTTTTCTTCTGCTATCCAGCACCCATAGTTGTTGCAGTGTACCGTTTTGCCTCCATGCGCCGTTTTCTTCTCATCACGGGTTCCTGTATGATATGCGTGTGTACTGTATTGACTGCCATAGCACCAAACAACGTGTACATGGCTGTATCCCTATCGATGGCAGGTAATTCGAAAATGTAAAGAGTAGCCAGGAAATATAAATATTCATTACAATGAACTTGCACTCGGCCCTACATCAAACGCAATTATCAATATCATATGTTTTGTTTTTTATTTCTTTTTTAATGTTATACTAAGTGTGTTATAATTATACTAGGTTTGTACTAATTATGTTATATTCATATTTATTTTGTAGTTTAATAACTTTATGTTTAAATATTTAAATAATTATATATGTATGCAATAGTGCTTTGATTTTTTTAAAGAATACTGGAACAAAGATTGTACTATACTAAATATTTCGCACACAATACAAAACACGGCGTAAATCCGTGTCGAGGAGGGGGGTGGGGGGGGGGGATGAGCAAAAATAATTTGCCAACTTGTCCCGATCTTGTTTGGCATTCACAAGCACAAAACACATGGAACGTTATTAATACCCATATAAGCAGTGGCAGTGGCGGATTTGAGAGGAAGGGAGTGTGAATAGAATTTGTCTTTGAATTATGCTTCTAGCTTCAGTGGCTGCATTGATTATTGTTCATTTTAGTATGGAAAAAAACTAATGCGAGCGCGAAGCGCGAGCCGAAAATTTAAAGCTAAAATTGGATATGTTTGTGCATAAAGGTCCTATATAGTATTGCGAGCGGGAAAAAATAAAAACGAAAAACAAAATATGTAGTAGAGGCAGAATGGATTTGAAAGTGGGGTCTCGATAAAAAGTGCACTTTTTCTGAAAAGGGGACACTTTAGATCAGAGGCATAGATCTAAAGAGAAATTTTTCAGAGAGCGAGGAGATACGAAGGAAATTTGTCTTAAATGTATACTCTAAAGAATCATAATGGCTGCCTTGATTCCATTTATTGTAGTAATTGAAAAAGTAATGCGAGAGCGAAGTAAAGGTAAAGGTTTGAGATATTTGTGCATTGTAGTTCCTATTTACTATCAGCGAGCGCGAAGCGCGAGCCGAAAATTTTAAGCTGAAATAATATATTTTTGTGCTTTAAAGGTCCTTATAGTATCCGCGAGCGCGAAAAAAAAACAACAACAAAACAGAACAAAAACACACAGTAGGGCGGCGCCACGAATTTGAAAGTGGGGTCTCGATGAAAAAAAGGGCACTTTTCTATAAAAGGGGACACTTTCAGAGGCATATATAGACTAAGAGAAATGTATTCGAAGAGGGAGGGTGTACGAAGAAAAATTTGTCTTTGAATGTATGTTATATAATAAATATAATGGTAGCCTTGATTCCTGTTCATTTATAGAGATAATAGGCAAAAAAGTAATAAAGCAGCGAGAAGCGCCCTTGTTTCAAGCTTGGAGATTATCTCCTTTTGTATCAGCGAGAGCGAAGTGCGAGCAAAAATAATCAAGTATTCATTTAGGACTTTTCATACTTTGTTTTAAAAAAGACAGCGATAGAACACGCTCACATCTTTGCTACGAAAATTTGTGGGCTGCAGGCCCCTTCCTCCACCACCTCATTAATGTTTTTATTGTCAACACACCCTTTCCTCGTTTGTCCCCGAGGGGGATGTGGGTTTTGGCAGACGTGTATCATCAATCATTTGGTTGGCCCGACCTTTTTTATCTTGGTTTACTGTTTGTTACTTAGTGCGAGTCGCTGCGACCGAGCAGAAAATTTGGGTTTTAGGCGTAAAAGAGGCAGTTTAGGTTGAGGCGCTTTTTAACCTACCCATTTCTAGTGTCTTTTTTTTTTCTTTTTCTTGAAACGTTTGTCACGGGCTCCCCCCTCCCCCAATATCTGGGGGGATGTATCCCCCCATCCCCCCCGGGATTTACGCCCGTTATATCCTGAGAGTTCCCTTTACACTCAACTTTCGTTTATTTACCCTTTGTTTAAATGTTTATTCTTAACAATGCATCCTGATAAACAGAACTAAAAATGGAATATTTTGTAGGTTGTGGGTGTTATAACCGTATCAACGTTTATGTGATTTTTTTAATTCTTTTCACAGAGACATAATGCTTTTTTTTTAAAGATTGAGTATGACATCTACTTGCAGGACTATCTCCGACATTTGCCATTATTATCCCAACATGATATAGGTGAATATACAAATCTGCAAATCAACAACCATTGTGAACCTTTGATGATATGAATTTGATTGCGATATTATCTGCGGAAAACTGTAGCAAATGGTGATTGGCAAGCCGCATCATGTGCGTGGGCGGATAAATGCATTGTTCTCACATTCAGATATTTTATGGAAAAATGTAAATCACTACATATTTAAACAGCTGGTATGTCACGATGCGCTTGCAATGTACTCTGAATATAAGCTCATACCAACTCGTTGTAATCGTCATGCTCGATCTAAACTCGCGCTTATCTCGCGGGCCACTCTTGCTTGACTCGCAACACACTCGCAGTGCTCGTATCTGCTCTTTGTAAACTCGAACATCACTCGCGTATACATGCAGTGGCGAGTAATTACGAGTATATCTCGAAACTTTTACGAGTACTTGCGAGTTTGTTGGCGAGTGTGCGT
>CALNVZ010003115.1:56610-70756 GCA_940671915.1 Paracentrotus lividus
TCATCTTGACATAGGACACTTTTTAAAATACACTTTGACACACCAGCGTCACCATGCTAAGGTAATGAACGGAACTTTTTTTTTTTAAAACAAACATTATAATTGTGACTTTTGCGTGACGCCCACTGACTCTCAACAGTGGTGACGCTAATCGAGAACTGAAAATGCTTCGTTTCAGCTTTCCAGTTACGATGGCGTCATTATACCCCCCCTCCCGCCGAGAACTATAAGTGAAGTCCACGCGGTGGAGGAGCCCACCAATGTTATTTGTACAAAAACTTCCATCCATATCACCCCTAACAACTGTTATACCCCCCCCCTTATTACCCTAACCCTATTCTTCTGTAAGGCGCTTCTCCAACAAGTGCGTCAGCTTCCCGCTGAAAGGACAGAAAAAGAGGTCCAATTGGGATAACAAAAAACCCAAATATGCATAAAGGATATCTCCCGGGAACTGCCCCTATCCGCCCTGACAATTCCTTAAGAGAACTGCTCCTATGGCAGGCCCGTAACTAGGAGGGGTTCGGAGGTTCGAACAACTGCCTAGAGGACATTTCCTCCAAAGTACACCCTCATCCCGCAACCCAGAGGACGGAAGAGTCCCAAGAGAAGTTGCCGTCTGTGGGAGTTGTTCTCTTGTTATCTTGATACGCCTCCTATATATATTTAAAAAATACCGTGATATTTGTACCCCCCCCCCCCCAATTTAAAAAAAATAAAATTATGGCAGTCGCAGGGTCGCCCAAAGACTGAGCGTCATCACTTCAAAGGACGTACGACAGCCGCACGTTTTTTGTCTTTATAAATTAAAAAAGAATGCCTTGCGACAACCCTAACATAATCATTATGACGGTGGAAATGGTAAGGATACCCTATATTTTTATATGTGCCATAACATTTTTAGAATCGACGGCAGAAGTGGCGAATGTGGGCGAATGTGACAGAAGCATTACTGAATATAGACTACAACAACTCTACACCTCATCCAAATATATGATTAGGGTTATGTTTACGACACCATTCTTCTTGTATCCAAGGGTCTCGTTCTCGACCAAGGCTTTCTCAATCATCTTCGGGAACTCCACGGTGTGTGAGCCTGCAACTGCTTCGGAATTGCTAGATTTCTTTCTGGTTTCTTCATCATCATCGACGTTAACAACGCGGGCCTCGAAATGGCATCGTGGTGGAAGCTGCACGGCTACATCCTGGACATCAATATCTGCCTTCAACCTCATAGACAGATGGGTGCCTTTCCCACTGCCAAACCCATCAAGGAAGAGTTCGGCTTGTAGGTTTAAGTCCGCAATTGGAAGTACGAAGGAAGTCTTTCCTTGTTGCTTTAGACGATCGTAAAGGACATAGTGAGTTATTTGGCGGTTACAGAGGCGACCCTCTTGATTACGTTTTTCCAGAAACTCCAATCTCACTTGAAGAAATTGAAGTTTCAACTGCATATCTTGTATCTCTTCCTGTTGCGAGGTCAAGGAGTTTGTTAGCGACTTCATGCTATCAACAGACTGTGAATGTCGCAAATTGCTTCTGACACTTTGTCGTCTATACCCTTTTTTGAGCTTTTCCAAATCTTCAGTGTTCTTCATGATGGATGTAAAGAATGAATTACTACCGAATGATTCGAGCAGGTCTGCTCCCAAGCTGTCAGGTGCGGAACGTGGGCGGACATCCGGATTACGAAGATCCACTTCGGCCCTCTCCGGGCTGATCTCTGCAATTGGTTCAGGCACTGGACAGATCTGTTCGGGGCTTGGTGGTGTGGGTTGGGTTTCTGCTGCGGCTACGGAGGTAGCCCCTTTGGTATCTGCATCGTAAGCTGATCTTCCAATCGCTTCTCCACCAACATTCTTCTCTTGTTTGTCTGAATTGATCAAGATGAGACAGTCATGAATCAATAATCATGTTCGTTTGATTTTTTTCCTAGCAGCTTTAATTATTATGTATTTTCTCTAAAACCACGTCGTGTATTATAATTGTGCATTATTCAGATTTAAAATAAGTATATGGCTAGTTTCAAAAAAATTTTGAACCTGTATACTCAAGTCATCTTTGAAAGAAAAAGCAAATGGGTTGTATAAGTGAGAGGATTACATGATTATTGTTAAATCTATTCAGGGGGGAACTGATCTAGGAGTGAAACAAGGGGTGTGTTTTGTGGAATATGCGTGTTAATGAGATTATAAAAACAAATACGAAGTATATCAGAAATATTAATAAAGGCATGTCGATCTATGAGATACCTTGTTTTGCCCCACCTTTCTTTGTAGGAGTAGATGTTTTTGGGAAGTCCTCTGTCGTTTGATCGGAACCACTGGAGTTGTCAGTTAGTTCAGTCTCCAAAAAGACTCCATCTCTATAGAGAAAGTCAATAATCATATCAAACTTCTTGCCGTTTAATTCATAGCTTTATTCTAATAACTATCCTGTAACCTTGACCCGTGGCCGCAGAGCCGGGGGAGGTTCTTCAGCTCCTACTTTTTTCAGAAAACGTTTACAAAAACGTGAAAATGGCTCCGCGGCTTCTGGCTTTTTTTATATTGAGAACCAGACCTAATTGCGTTTGTTCTCCTTTCCTCTTTATTCCTCAATCATAAAATTGGTGAAGCTCCAATGCTCCAAATGCTCCAAATTTTATTGTCAGAAACAAAGATGACCGGATATTTGTTTTGCCCCTTTTCTCGTGGGCCCGGCAGCCACTGAGCAGCGCCAGAAGGACGTTGCTCTATCCCCCTCTTGTTGAACGCCAAACAGGGAAGCAGCAATTACCATTTTTTAACGTCTTTTGGTATGACGCGGCCGGGATTCGAACCTTCGACCTCCCGATTATGAGGCGGACGCTCTATCCACTGCGCTTATACATCGGTATATAAATAATAATAATAATAATGATAATAATAATAATATTAATAGATAATTCATATGCAATTGCGATTAACAACCACTCAAGAATTTACGGCACACATAATATAAACACAACACAAAAAGAAAGTTCCCCCTATTTCAGATATCAATAATTTTTGAACCAGGAGGAATTTTAAAAATCGAATTATATGCCCATGTAGGGAATTTAATCAGCCACAATGGGAGCGAATTTTCGGGAAAATCATCAAGTCATGCTTCAATGAGCAATGGTTGAATGCAAAAATGTCACCTTTTGAAGTTCGCAAGCCTAAAATGGCAGCTTTGATTCAATGATAACTGACCAATTTTCAGATTTTAAACATTTTACACGTCAGAATGTATGCAAAACGTGCTTCCCAATATACGGAAAAGACATTTGCGTCAAATTTTATGGTTGAGTGAGCATGCAGCAAAAATCGCCCAAACTGCGATTTTTACTTCTTTGCCATGGTATAATCGATCAAATATGAGGGAATTCCTGTTTTGGAAGTGTATGCAAGCAATGTCCATTCATTTACGGTTGAATGGACCCATCAAACAAGCAAAAAAATAGGCCATTTTAGAATTACGAAGAGTCATTGTAGTAATTTAATGCTCTAGAAAGCATCTCAATAACATTGTTTGGGTTGTATTTATATTCTTTGGGCACGTGTCAATGATCATGTGGCATTTCTTTACAAATTCATGCTTCAGTGAGCACGTTAGACTGGAAAAGCCCATTTCTCACGTACGGACTAAAATTCTAATTCTTACTTTGATTGAATATTACAATTCTTTTCGGGGAGCACATTTGATTTTATTTTCATAAAAATCCCGATGTTTCACGCCTCAGTGGGCACAAGATACAAGAAAATCATGCAAATGAGAAGAAAATTTGGGGCTTCGTCATGGTTCAGTGACTTTTCGGATACGTAATTTGAATCAAGATCATGTTAGTTACAGATCAGTTGAAGCTGTGTGCCAAGTTTCGTGACATAACTCACAGTAGAATTAACAATAATCATCAATGAAAATGGCCGAATTTCACATTTGTCATGTATTGATTTCCTCCTCCATTGACTTTATGTACAGAGGTTTAACAAAAGTTTAACAAAAGTGATATTTGGCATATTTTAATTGTCAGTTTTTTTGTCCATTTGACTGTGAATTATTTTATGAAACTTTGCACATAGCTTCAACTGGTCTCTAACTAACATGATCTTTATTCAAATTACGTTTTGGAAAAGTCACTGAACCATGACGAAGCCCCAAACTTTCTTCTCATTTTCATGATTTTCTTGTATCTTGTGCCCACTGAGGCGTGAAACATCGGGATTTTTATGAAAATAAAATCAAAGGTACTCACCGAAAAGAATATTTATATTCAATCAAAGTAAGAATTTGAATTTTAGTCCGTACGTGAGAAAAGTGTTTTTCCAGTCTCACGTGCTCACTGAAGCATGAATTTGTAAAGAAATGCCATAGGATCATTGACACGTGCCCAAAGAATATAAAGACAACCTAAAAAATTTTATTGAGATGCTTTCTAGTGCATAAAATTACTACAATGACTCTTCGTAATTCTAAAATGGCCTATTTTTTGGTTGTTTGATGGGTTCATTCAACCATGAATGATTGGACATTGGTTGCATACACTTCCAAAACAGGAATTTCCTTATATTTGATCGATTATACCATAGCAAAGAAGTAAAAATCGCAGTTTGGGCAATTTTTGCTGCATGCTCACTCAACCGTAAAATTTGACGCAATTTTCTTTTCCGTATTCTTTGGGGAAGCCCGTTTTACATACATTCTGACGTGTAAATTGTTTAAAATCTGAAAATGGGTCCGTTATCATTGAATCAAAGTTGCCATTTAGGCTTGCGAACTTCAAAAATGACATTTTGCATTCAACCATTGCTCATTCAAGCATGACTTGATATTTTTCCTAAAATTCGCTCCCATTGTGGCAAATTAAATTCCCTACATGGACATATAATTCGATTTTTGAAATTCCTCCTGGTTAAAAAATTATTGATATCTGAAATAGGGGAACTTTCTTTTTGTGTTGTGTTTAGTTATGTTACATTAAGTAACGTAATATTGAGAAAACAAACAAAAACAAACTCACAAGACTTCGTCATCCATCATGGAGGTTGTAAAGTGCTGAAGATTTCTGAAAGCTTGTTAAGTAACGTTGTTTGGGATCCATGGTTGGTCTACAACTAGCATACAGGCCTAAGTATCTGCGATTATAATGATATCCAGATTGTAACGAATTAAAAAAGCTGAAAGAAGTTAAGTTAATTATATACACAACAAAAAAAGTAAGTCCCCCCCCCCCTAATCAAAATGATGTAACTTTTGAACGGGCTTGTTTTGAGCACAATCATTTGGATGGGGGTTTTTCTACACTTATGGAGTACCTTCTGTGAAAAAATGATATTGATCCCTGAGACATGCATGAGTGATCAACGTTTAAAGCAAAAATTGACATTTTCGAAGTCTCAAGGGTCATTTTTTTGGTGTGTAAAAATAACAATTTTGTAAAATTTTCTTTTTGCTTGTGTTGAATTGTTTTGGTGGTTTTATCATCCATAATTTGACCATCCAACACCAATCCGATACATTTCACTATTTTTCATGGATGAGTGAGCACATTTTAAAATGATTTTCAGGCCTCTAAAAATGGTAAATCCAACAATTTTGTTTAAAGAATTGCCATCAAATTTATCATCAACATCATCGACACATTTTTACCTTTTCAGAGACTGCTATTTCTTAACCCGTACTATCCTTAACCCATACTATCCTTAACCCCGTACTATCTTTTTTGCTGCTTTCAGACGTGTTTCTTAACCCCATACTATTTTCTTAGCGCGGGTTAAGAAATTCAATGCTTTTCACACTGGGTATTCCTTAACCCCAGACTATTTGCCGGATCAATGAATATTAATGATTTCATTCTTTTTCTTTATGTTCTTCATGTTTTTTCTCTCTCTCTCATGTTATTCTATGTTTTCTATCTTTCCTTTTCTTATTCATTGCTTTTCTCTTTTTGCTTGTGTTAGTTATTCCCTGTTTTTTTCTTATGTTATTCTTGTTTTTTCTCTTTTTCCTTATGTTATTCCTTGTTTTCTATCTTTCATTTTGTTATTCATTGTTTTTTCTCTTTTCTTATGTTATTCATTGTTTTTTTCTATCTTTCCTTATGTTATTCATTATTTTATCTCTCTTCCTTATGTTATTCATTGTTTTTCTATCTTTCCTTTCTTATTCATTATTTCATCTCTCTTTCCTAATGTTATTCATTCTTTTATCTCTCTTTTATTATGTTATTCATTGTTTTTCTCTTTTTCCTTATGTAATTCATTGTTCTTCTCTTTTTCCTAATGTTATTCATTGTTTTTCGCTTTTTCCTAATGTTATTCAATTTTTTTCTCTTTTTCCTTATGTTATTCATTGTTTTTCTCTTTACTTGTGTTATCAAGTTTACGAATAATTATGCATATTCATGACCACATTTTCATTGATTGGTTAATGCTTAGACCCGCTTTTCCTTAGCACGGTTTGGTTTCAGACTGCAACTCTTAGCACCGCAATTGCCCGGCTAACTCCGCAATTACCCGGCTAACCCTGCTTTTTAGCAGGGCCAGATAGTACCGTACTATTTACCGTGCTAGCCTACTTTGGTAAAACGCAGTCTGAAACCGAAGCGTGCTAAGCTTAACCCCAGGAAATAGGTGGTACTAAGGTCCCCCCCTTAGCCCTACCTATTTCCTGGGGTTAAGGATTTTAACTGCAGTCTGAAAAGCATATTTGTGAGAACATGAGCACTATTCGTCATGTCATGGACGAGCGAGCACACTTTAAAGGTGAGTTTTGTGACTTTTGACATGACAAATTTGCCTTTGATATATGTTTATTCAAGCATAACGCAACGGTTTTATCTCATATTCGCACACAAGTTAGTCAATGAGTGTATACAAGTAACTGCCAAATAATATTACTCAACACCTTTTTGTTAAAAAGTTCCAGCATGTCGATTTAGGGTTTGTTTTTGCCTCGAAATTGTACACAATGTCAATGGAGAGAAAATCAAAATTTCAACAAAATTGAAATTCGGCTTAATTTCAGTAATCATTTTTGTTAATTCTACTGGGAATTTTTTTACGAAACTTGGCACACAACTTCATGGTGCTACTAACTAACAGGAACAAACGCTAAATTGAGAATCTGATAAGGTACGGAGTGGGTCCAAAGCTCTGAAATTTCTTCTTATTTGCATATTTGTTTAATATCTTCTGCTCACTGAAGCATAAAACACTGGAATTTTCGTGAAACTCAAATCAAATGAACTATCCAAGAAGGTCTATGACAATTATCCAAAGTAGGCAATTGAATTTTAGTCCATAAACGAAAAAATGGCTTTTCACGTATCACGTGTTCATTGAAGCGTGAACTTTCGATAAAATGCCATAGCATGATTTGAAAAAATTTATTTGACATACATATAACAAAAAATTGTTGATAAAATGATTTTCATTACACAAAATGGAACAATAGGGGAGACCGGGTATGGACGTTACAAAATTCACATTTTGGGCCAGATAATTCTAATGAAAGTACTCACACACTCCATTTTTGGGTCTGTAATTAGCCTATTATGTTGGCTAAAACCTGAGGCATATAATACTTGAAAACATGTAAACACTAATTAACTACAGCTTAATTAATGAAGACATTTTTTTGTAACAACCTACCCCGTATACGGGGTAAGTTGTTACACCATACGGGGTAGATTGTTACTAATTAAACATACGGGGTAATCTGTCACAATGTGTAAATCTCTTATACCATACTTTTGTTTCAACTTTCCAGTTTCTTGGTATCGTTAACAGGAGATCAAGTAGAGCTCTAGAATAGACTAATGTAATAATAGAAATATCAAAATATTAACACCTGAAAATTAAAATAAAATTACTTTACATGTGTAATGTAATTGGGGTAGGTTGTTACATCGACATGGGGTAGGTTGTTGTAACAACCTACCCCATGGGTTATTTTACACATAAAATCAAGTGTAGCAAAGCCATTAGGCAGTATTACAGGGCATGGCTCAGGGGTATATTAGTGACATACATGTACTATATTCACAATACCAGACTATCATCATGTGCCTTCAGTTGTAAGAATTGATACAAATTTTGATTTTTGTCAAAAATTTACTTGGAACTGTAAAAAATGGTTTTTGTTGATTTACTTTTTAATAAAACAACGGAGAAACCTCACGACCGGCAGTTCATCACAGCTATGTGTAGGCTGTATATAGACGCCAGTTAGCACGAACTCTCTTGTTCCAACTTAGCACACTGAGAACTGTAACAACTGACCCGTGTAACTTCCATACCCGGTCTCCCCTACCTACCTTATAAATTTGAAAATATTATTTTTTGTTTTTATTAAGTATTCATTCAACCGTGAAATGATTGATATTGTTTAAGAAACTCTTCCAGATTGCATTTTCCGTCATAATCAATAATTTAAAAAAGTAAAAATGTGTAAAAACTGCAGTTTTGCAAATTTTACCTCATGCTCATCCAACCGTGAAATTTAATGCAAAAGTCATTTGGTATGTTAGAATTAAAGTACAACAAGCTTTCTGAACATATCTTTTGTTGAAAAGTTTGGATTTGTTCCGATATTATTGAATTAAAGTAATGAAACTAACCTTGTGACTTTTGAAAAGTGACATTTTTGCCTTTTGACTGTGCTCATTGAAGCATGACTTAACGAATTTCAGTAATATTCACTAAAATGGAAGCTGATAAAATTACCTACAAGCACATGTAATAAAATTCGTAAAATTCGTCTTCGTTAAAAAATTATACCATTTTGATTAGGGGGGACTTACTTTTTTTGTTGTGTATAGATAAATTCGTTTCTCATATCTTTTCAGGGCGTTGTAACGTTTTAATACCTCTATTTATTGGTAATCTGATAGATTGTTTTATTTCTATTTAATAGTATTTAATTATAGAGCCTAATACTTAGCTTCAATCGATTAGATATTGTGTAGGAAATTTTTTATTGAAACCAGAGGCGGCGTAACCGAGGGCAGGCAGGTACAGTCACGGAATTAGAGGAAATACGGGGCACAGTGCCCGAACTTTTTCATATAAAATTATTTCTATCGTTGCCAAGGAAAATTTTAGTCGATTATTACAGAAACGATTTAATGCAAGTTTATTCCACCGACTTCTCAAATTACTGTTGAATTATTGTAGTAAATATAATGTCGTTTACAATAGAAATCCAAATTTTCACACTTCTATTATATTTTGCTGGATATTCATGACGTCTGATTTTGCCACGCATCCTCCTTAGCAACGGTGTAACAGAATTTTGTCTTCTCCGGGTGTTCCCTCTTTTGTCTTTCATTGTAGTGCTACCTCTTTGGTCATTTTTAATTTGCCACAAGCATAATGAAAACATGTGAACAGTTTTCGGAGAAATATGACTCCTCCATTAATAATTTTATTCACTAATAATCTCCACCTCTTAAAACTTCATTTTTAGGGGTCTTTGTTCATTTGTCGCCCCTTTGTTTAAAAGAATGCCCCTGTCTGAGTATTTACTAATCTCAGGAATGAAAAGAGACAAGTCTCCTCTTTCAGAATATACAAAAAATTTCGGAAAATCTCTGGCCATGAATGAAATATGACAATATATAAAAAACTTGAAAATATGAAAAAATGCACGCATTTAACTATGTTGCAATACCAGTGCTAAGTGAGTGTATAAATATAATTCTAAAGATACTATGCACAATGTCATGTTTCAACTAACCCCGTGTGTTGGGTTAGTTGGAACACTTGACATGGTCTTGTTGAAGATGGATTTTTTTTCCGGAACCATCACTAAGTTAAAGAATTGTATGGGGTACATTTTGTAGCATATATATTTACACTCAGCTGATTGTGTATTGTTTCTTGAAATAAATCCGCTTTTGTTTTACGGCCATTTTTGTGAAAAATGTTCCATATAACCCCGCTCTCCCTACTTATCTCATTCAACAATGCGAGCTGAAAATTTTTGTAATACATCAATCTGAAAACAACACATTTAAGCGCTTTTTGTGTTGATCATACACTGTAAACATAAATTAGTCATTGGTGCTTATAAATTGGTCAAAACGACTAATTTATATTAGTCCAGTCTCAGTGATTTAATTACCTCAGTCAAGACTAGTTTAGGTAAGTCATTTTGACCAATATAAACAAGTCATTTAACAAATGACTTATTTACATTGGTCAAATGACTAACAAATGACATGTAGGCCTACAAATGACTTATTTATGGTCAGAGGCTAGGCCAACGGCGCACGTAACAGTGATTCGCGGTCAAACCACACGGACAAATGCCGACATGGTAAAAACAAAACGACATCGAATGCATATCAATTCTAGTTGTAAACTTAAGAGGAAGAGGGCGCTATCACTCTACGCAAATCAAACGCTGCCATAGACATTTTGTATTTCAACAAGTTTTTTCACTTTGTTTTCTTGATTATGGCGTATCTTATTCATTATTTCATCTCTCTTTCCTAATGTTATTCATTCTTTTTATCTCTCTTTTATTATGTTATTCTGTTTTTCTCTTTTCCTTATGTAATTCATTGTTCTTCTCTTTTCCTAATGTTATTCATTGTTTTTCGCTTTTTCCTAATGTTATTCAATTTTTTTCTCTTTTCCTTATGTTTATTCATTGTTTTTCTCTTACTTGTGTTATCAAGTTACGAATAATTATGCATATTCATGACCACATTTTCATTGATTGGTATGCTTAGACCCGCTTTTCCTTAGCACGGTTTGGTTTCAGACTGCAACTCTTAGCACCGCAATTGCCCGGCTAACTCCGCAATTACCCGGCTAACCCTGCTTTTTAGCAGGGCCAGATAGTACCGTACTATTTACCGTGCTAGCCTACTTTGGTAAAACGCAGTCTGAAACCGAAGCGTGCTAAGCTTAACCCCAGGAAATAGGTGGTACAGAGGTCCCCCCCTTAGCCCTACCTATTTCCTGGGGTTAAGGATTTAACTGCAGTCTGAAAAAGCATATTTGTGAGAACATGAGCACTATTCGTCATGTCATGGACGAGCGAGCAACTTTAAAGGTGAGTTTTGTGACTTTTGACATGACAATTTGCCTTTGATATATGTTTATTCAAGCATAACGCAACGGTTTTATCTCATATTCGCACACAAGTTAGTCAATGAGTGTATACAAGTAACTGCCAAATAATGCTTAATGATCAAGCCGTTTTTAAAAGCTTGAATTCTCACCTTTCCAGAGATGGTAAATTCATTTCGATTGGTTAAAAAAAGTCCTGTCATTTTGCAACTATCACAAACGAATCTTTACTCGATGGGTCAATATTTCCGCATATCACATGCATATCGCATGTGACGGCGTCTTCGCAAGATGTGACAAGATCACTATTTATATCAAATAATCGTTAGGAACATCAATCTATGTGAAATAAGATCTGATTACAACTTTAGCACAATGGTATTATAGGCTTGCCAAATATGTATTTTCCCCAATCTGGTCTGAAGCATCTACCTACGAAAACTATGATAAAAGTTCAATTATTTATTTTCATGTCCATGAGAAATTAGCTCGAACGGATCGACTGACCAGACCATTTTACCACAGGAAGTTTTCTTAGGCGAGTTTTTGTACGCTAAGTAATAATTGCATGCAGTTGTCAATCGGTCGCTTCCGCCGTTATAGCGCGGTTTTGTTGACATTAATGTAGAACCGTATAATTTTCTGCGCCGCTCAGTTGTATTTCCACTAAACTCATGAATGTAATGTTGCGTTTCCCCTCCTCAATAATGGACGCGTCTTTATGTTAAGATTTAATGTCATACGTTAGGTTTACAATTTCACGTGGAGTAGAATTGATATGCAACGCCCAAGAATTAGATCCATCTCAGGATATCGTTGAAAATGCTTTAAAGACCAAGGTAAGTTTATGTCATATTCTATTTTTAACGCGAATCCCGAAACATGGAAGAAATTATGATTGTTAAATTTTTATTGTAGCCCCACATGCTCAATTCTACGTTAGTTATGCTTATATCATGGAATACTAGTAATTTGTAGTTGCAGAACACGCTCTATACTCGGATGGTGTGGCTGAATGATCAAAGTTATGATATGATGATCAATAATTAGTATCACTGAAATATATTCATGTAAAGAATCAAAGGAAAGAGTTTTTCTTGCGACAGCCACTCAAAAAAAAAAAAAAATCGATAACAACACACCAGTGCGCATGCGTCTCTATAATTTATCGGACGTCAACCTTTTGCTATTCAAAATTGATTCAAAAATATAAAAAAAATCTCGGCATTGCGCAAGCCGTCTCGTGGTGTAGTGGTGTGAGAGTGAGACAGTGACGCTGGTGACTCGGGTTCGACTCCCGCTATTCCTCTTGTGTTTTTTTGACTAAATAAATTGCAAGTTGTATTTTGTTGTTATTTTTTTATTATTAAAATATCATTTTTTTAAATATAACCCTAACCTAACCCTAACCCTAGTCTATGTTTAAAATATTATAAACAATTTCCACATGTATATTTTTCAATTTGGGTAGCTGTCGCAAAGGAACTCTTTGCCGAATCGAATTTTAATTTGTAAAGATGAGGTGGTGCAGCTCCCCCCCCCCCCAAAAAAAAAAAAAAATGAAATAAATAAAAACATTTTTTATTTAACATTTCTTTTTCATTATTTTTCATGCAGAATGCCAGACATCTCCATGGTATCTACAACATCTGCTAAATCACACTCAACATAGCACAGCAAAAGTGTCAACCACAGATGAAGCTTCGCAAACAGAAGTATCACTCAAACACTTTGCATCTATCCTAGGGAAGACAGACAGCTTACAGACCCATCGGCTTTCACGCGCTCCAGATTCATAGAATGTGTTTCTTCGTCAGACGATTCCTTCTTCTTTTATACCGGTGAGTTGTTTTTATGATTGTTCACATATTTTGCAATAATGTATGATCATGAGCAATGTATACACGTACATAACAATATTTCCTATTATTTTAATTAATAACATAATATATTTTCCCCCTTTTACATGATTGAAGGTGATCATGCTGAGCTATCTGTTCAACTTTCTGAAAGAGAAGGCATCAAAATGAGATACTGGAATGGATTCAAAACACCGAAAGTTTCTCCAGCTAGATCTGAGGTATTTTCACTTCATGTTCTATAATTCTGTACTTGAATCTGTACATGAAAATCATTTTTGAATAACAATCTCACCTTTTAGAGGGAGTGTATTTTAGATATTGGACTAAATGGTTAATTTCGCCAATTGAATGCCAACATTTCTTTAATTAGAGCTTTGCAATATTATTGTCATTGCAGGGTATTTTTTTTTCTTCACATATTTAATTGCAATTTGCTTATATATTAGCTTATAGTACATTATGTCTCATATTTTTATGTTTGGAATTAAGACACCTTTCCAATATGTTGTGGTCATGTCTACTTGAAAGAGACTCAACAACTGCTTGAACGCCTTTTTAAACCACAATTTGTACCATTTTAAACTGATTTTTTTTTTTTTTGTAATGATTTTTAAAGTTATGAATGTTATGTTATAATTGTTAATGTCACATATATTGCAACACTGAATTCACCTGGCTGGATAATAGGTTAGAGCGGTCCGCAGACTGTAGTTATTTAGTTAACTTTGCCCAAGGCCTGGCAGCCCAGCCAGGTGAAAACAGTGTCTTAATATTTTTGTGTTCTTTAATAATATGTTTTTATATGGAATCAATTTTATTTAAATTGTATGTCATCTTTCTGCCGAATAGAATAATAATAATAATAATAATAATAATAATAATAATAGTAATAACTAATTTGAATGACTATTTTAATAATTTAGTAAATTTGAAAATCAAATGAATTCATGTAAGGAATAAAGATCATGATGAGAGAGACAAATATTTCAATTATTATAAAGATGCCCTCCCAGGGATTTTATAATGCCTGTCTAATAATTCTTTTTATTTTAATGGCCTTATTTTTCAGGAACATCGTTCAAGGATATTCACTGTATATGAAGAATTCACTATGACACTTTTCCGTCTTCGACGTGGTTTAACAAATCGTGGACTGGCAGATACATTTGGAATTGGAACATTTTGAAATTTTCTGGACCT
>CALNVZ010003115.1:72643-83844 GCA_940671915.1 Paracentrotus lividus
GATTATGAAAGAGAGATGAATATCTATCTATCTAGCTGCTTATCTATCCTTCTGCTTCCCTCCCTAAGTTTAAGATAAATTTGGCGCCCCCAAGTTTAAGCTCAATTTGGCGCCAACTAATCATTTGGCGCCCCCTAAATGTTAGTTTGAATTGGCGCCATACATGTAGGATTTAGGTGATTTGATGCCCCTAGAAAAATGCAAAAATAAATGTAACGTGTATTCAAATAAATTGAAATGTCTTGATGATTAGTATCCTATAATGCAAATTATGGTCAGAGGAAAAACACAGGCGAGAGCGGAATTTTGATGTCTTTGAATGATGACAAAACATGGCATTGCATGCGTTCCTCAGGAACACAATGTAATAACTGATTGGCAAAAGAAATGATGCGAGCGCGTAGCGCGAGCCTAAATTTTGCTATATGTATATACAGACCAGGAGGAATTAAAAATTTTAAAGACCATATTTCAAATACCAAGTTGTTGCCCCTTAGTTTCAGGTAAATTCGGCACACCTCCCTAAGTTCAAAATAAAGTTGGAGCCCCTAAGTTTAAGATAAATTTGGCATCCCTAAGTCTCAGGTCAATTTGACGCCCCTACGTTTAAGCTCAATTTGGCGCCCCCTAAGATTTAGGTCAATTTGAAATGCAAAAATGAATGTAACGTGAAATAAAATAAATTGAAATGTTTTGATGGTTAGAATCCCATAATGTAAATTTTGGTAAGAGGAAAAACACAGGCGAGCGCGAAGCATGAACGGAAGTTTTGATGTATTCAAATGATTAGAAAACAGGACATTTCATGCGTTCCTCAGGAACACAATGTAATAATTCTTTGGGGGGGGAAAAAATGATTCGAAAATTTTGTTATGTATGTACAGACCCGGATGCATGAATTTTGAAATTTTGCTTTATCTATATAGAGACCATATTAAAGACCCCTTCATTTTTTTGTGTGTGTGTTTTCTTGGGCCTTTAGTTTCAGGTAAATAGGATATAGTTGGAGCCACTAAGTTTAAGATAAATTTGGCACCAGTGCACTAAGTCTCAGGTCAATTCGGCACCCCTACATTTGAGCTCAATCTGGCGTCCTTTAATTTAAGATCGATTTGGCACCCCTCTTAACTTCAGGTTAAATCAGCGCTCTTAAGTCTCAGGTCCATTCAGCGCCCCTTAAGTTTCAGATCATTTTTGCGCCACTACATTTGATCTAAAGTTGGCTCCCTTACGTTTAAGATCATTTTGGCGCCCCTCTAGGTTTAAGTTCGATTTGGCACCCCCAACTAAGTTTCGGGTCAATTTGGCGCCCCCACGTTAAGCTCATTTTGGCGCTCCCTCTAATTTTAAGTTTGATTTGTTCGCCCCCTAAATTTTAGGTCGATTTTGAGTCGATAAGTTTAGGTCGATTTTCTGGGCCTTTTTCCCCCCCACCTATGTGAAGGTCAATTTGGGACCCCTATATTTAGCTCTTTGGCGCCCCTTGTTTTTAAGGTCCATTCGGCACCCCTTAGGTTTTTGGCGTGTTAGTTTACTGTCGATTTGGCGCCCCCTGAATTTTTAAAGAGCGCCCCCTTTCCTTCCCCCTTTTAATTTGGCGCCTTACTTAGTTTAAGGTCGATTTCGGCCCCCCTAAGTTTAATATCAATTTAGGGCGCCCCACAGCTTCAGGTTATTTGGCGCCCCATCTAAGGATCGGGTCAATTTGGCCGCCCTACGTTAAGCTCAATTTGGCTCCCCCTTGTAGTTTAATGTCGATTTGGCGCCCGTGTTTTAAGGTCGATTTTGGCGCCCCTAAGTTTAAGGTCAATTTGGCACCCTTAGTTTACTGTCGATGGCGCCTCCCCCTAAATTAAAGTCGATTGGCGCCCCTTTAAGTTTAAGGTTATGGCGTCCCTTAGTTACTTCGATGGCGCCCTAAAATTTAAGGTCGTTTGGCGCCCTAAGTTAGTCAATTGGCCCCCCTGTATAGTTTTACTGTCGATTTTGCGCCCCCCCCCCCAAAAAAAAAAAAAAAAAAAAAAAAAAAAAAAAATCCTCTCTCTCTCTCTCTCTTTTTTTTTTTTTTTTTTTTTTTTTTTTTTTTTTCTTCCTGTCTCTTTTCCCCCATTTTCCCTTTCGTCTTTCCCCCTTTTTCCCTTTCTCTTTTTTTTCTCCTTTTTTCTTCTTTTCTTTTTTTATTTCCTTTTCTCCCTTTTCTTTTCGAGCGCCGCCCCCCCCCACGCCCCCCCCCCCCCAGAATACGCGCATGACTGTAGGGGAGACCGGGGTATGGAAGTTACACGGGTCAGTTGTTACAGTTCTCAGTGTGCTAAGTTGGATTAGAGAGTCGTGCTAATGGCTTATATACAGGACTACAACATAGCTGTGATGAACTGCCGGTCGTGAGTTTCTTCCGTTGTTTTTTATTAAAATAAACCAACAAAACCATTTTTACAGTTCCAAGTTGGAATTTTTGACAAAAATTAAAAATTTGTAATAGTTCTTTAAACATGAAGGCACATTGATTGGAAAGTCGGTTTGTGAACTTTAGTCATGTATTCACTTTTAAAATATATCCCTGAGCCATGCCCTGTTAATTTCATCAAAATGGCTTTGCTTACAGTTGATTTATGTTGTTTTAAAATCACCCAGGGGTAGTTGTTACAAACAACCTACCCATGTCGATGTAACAACCTACCCATTAACATTACACATGTAAAGTAATTTTGGTTTCAATTTTGGTTTCTAATTTTTGATATTTCTATATTACTTTTAATTTCTAGAGCTCTTACTTATCTACTGTTAACGATACCAAGAAACTGGAAGTTGAAACAAAAGTATGGTATAGAGATTACAACATTTCAACTTACCCCGTATGTTTACATACGTAACCAATCTACGCCCGTATGGATGAACAAACTTACCCCGTATACGGGTAGTTGCTACAAAAAAATGTCTTCATTATTAAGCTGTAGTTTAATTAATGTTTACATGTTTTCAGGTTTTATGTTGCCTCAGGTTTTTAGACCAACATAATTAGGCAACTACAGACCCTTAAATGGAGTGATGTGATACTTTCATTAGAATTATCTGGCCCAAAATGTGAATTTTGTAACGCTCACTTACCCGGTCTCCCCACCACGTCACTTTACGCTGTTAATGTTATTGCATGGCAGTGAAATGAACATTGTCATGTATACATGATACATATTCAAAGCAAACGTATACATAATTATTATATTTTTGAAGTGAAGGTGATGATTGGGAATTTCTTCATTTGAAAACCAATATTTTCGAATGTACATTTTGCGTTTTAATTTTACTCTTTTTTAATTATAAATTTGTATTAGACTTTTCAATTTTTTCTCCGATCCTGGTCTCTCTCTCTCTCTCTCTCTGTCCTCCCCTTTGTTCTCCTTTCACTTTACTTTACTCTGTGTCTTCTCACTCCTATCTCATCCTCTCACTCTCTTCCTCCTATCTATTTAAGTGTATTGCCCACCAAATTTTGCCTTTTAGTACATGATAACACTAATGATGTCTTGACAGCTATTTACTATGTAATCCCTCATTACAAGCAATTCAGAGTATCTGCTATCATGATAATGGTAACTATTATTGCTATATATTTTTATAATTTATGTTGTACTATGTAAAAATGAAAATTTTGTAAATATGTTTTATCGAGTTAAAAGTAAAGACCATTATTATTATTATATATTATTTATTATTATTATTATTATTATTATTATATATTATTATTTATTTTTTTTTTATATTATTATTTATATTATTATTCATTATTATTATTATTATATTATTATTATTATATTATGTTATGCCCGATTATGCTTGAAATAGATCTGTTTTAAATCAAGTAAGAGATAAGTGCTTCATTTTCTTTTGTTTTACAATAAATATGCTTTAAAATGCATGACCAGCTAAAATAAGTCATTTGACTAATATTTGGCTTGTCTGACTAATAATTCTAGTCATTCTGACTAAATCCAAAAGTGTCTGAAATGACCAAACTTTAGTCATTTGACTAATTAATTCTAGTCATCTGACTAAATCCAAAAGTGTCTGAATAACTAAACTTTAGTCATTTGACTAATTAATTCTAGTCATCTGACTTAATCCAAAAGTGTCTGAAATGACTAAACGTTAGTCATCTGACTAATTAATTCTAGTCATTTCAGACATATGGCAGGACTAATTTTATTAGTCAAAATGACTAATTTATGTTTACAGTGTAGAAGATACTTCTCATTGAAAAATACGAGAGCGAAGCGCGAGCCGAAATTTTGTTGACATATCAACCCGAAACTTTTGCATTTTTATTTTGTTTTGTTTGCTACGTTTATTAAGGAAGATACTTGTCTCGTTAAACATTGCGAGCGCGAAGCGCGAGCCGAAATATTTTGATATATTTAAGCGTGTTTTGTGCTATGCTTCTATAGAGGATAATCATCTTGTTAAACAAAATGAGTGCGTAGCATGAGCAAAATCTTGTTGATATATTAACCTGAAAACGAGTGTTTTGTTATCCCAAAGAAAATTATCCATATCTTAAGTTAATGACATATAAATTATGAGCGGTATGTGCTCAAAAACAGGATAAGCATATCTCATCAAATAGATAAGTCAAGCACAAAGCACAAGCTGAAATATTGACTTAAAAGTAATGGGACATTCTTAGTATCTTTTTGGGGGGTGGGGGGAGGGGATATAATAAAAAATAATCCGAGCGCAGAGCGAGAGCTGAAATTGGAAGCACGTTTTTGTAGTCATCATGTACATGATTTAATCAGGTAATGCGAGCACGAAGCGCGAGCGAAAAAACTATGAACTGGCTTTATTTTCCTTTTTATATTTAGTACTGTTTTTACATTTCATCTTCTTGCTCTCTCTCTCTCTCTCTCCTTCCCCTTTTCCCTTCGTTTTCTCTTCTTTTTCTTCTCTTTCCTCCTCTTTTTTTTTTGCTCCGCCAATAGGAGGGGGGCGGCCCCCTCGCCCCCCCCCCCCAAGATCCGCCACTGGACAAGGTGGGAATTAGTATCCTCTATTGGAGTCATATCTCGTGAGAGGGTGTTGTCGGCAATCGGAAGCACTGATGTAGTTAAGTTGGGTAGTGATTCCCACCTCGTCATACATATTGCTTGTTACATAGTGCAAGGTCGCTCGTGGTCCCAGGGTAGGGGTTAGTTTGCAGGCACAAACCCACGTTGTTCGCTTACTAGGGTCTGAAGTAAAGAACTAGATTCACTTGTTTACTGTAGCTCCTCTCAACACTCACTCTCTTATTTGACACAGACAGTGAGTTTGGAGGCTAGTCTCCGCTCTAGACTAAAATTTGTTTAAGTGTCAAATTGAGTCTGTGCTTGCAGTCTAGGTTGGGGTTTGGTGCCTGCAGTCCACAAAGTTTTTCAGTAAAAGTGGGTCTCTTTTCTTATATTTTTTTCGAGCGCTCCTATCCCAGAAATCATCTAACCAAAACTTCATTCTGGTAACTAATCAAATTATTAGGATTACAATGCACAATTAAAATTTAATTTTATGTCAAAGATTCTAAACGGCAAAAATTATAAGGCAAATTTTCTGCCCTGTTCCCTCACTATCCCGGTATGATGATATTTATGCCACTGATCTAAATGCCACTTTCTTCAGAAAAGGTGCCCCACTTTTAAATTAAATGATTAGAATTATGAAATTAGTCATCGAACATCTAGGATGCCTCCGCTATCATTTACTGGCGTACTAATTTAGCACCTCCACCACCACCTCCTGCTACATTTTTGTATGTACATATGTTTTACTTTATGTTAATGTATATATAATCACAGTAATCAAACTGGACGGGGCCAACCTAGATTAGTTTAAGCTATTTGTTGGCTCCATTTACCAAATGCATATTTATACTGAATTCTGTATACATATTTTTGCAATTTTGGTAATAAATAAATACAATACAATACAATACATCAGCACAGCTGCCATCAACACGACCTCCGACACCACCATCACCGACACCATAACCACCACCTCCATCACCACCTAGTCCATATAAACCACCTCCATCAACACCACCAACATCACCACCACCTTCGCATCACACCACCCAACATCACCCACCAATCTCCATCACACACCACCAACATCACCACCACCTCCATCACCACACCAACATTACCACACCTCCATCACCACCACCAACATCACCACCACCAACATCATCACCACCACCACACATCACCACCACCTCCATCACCACCACCAACATCACCACCACCAATCACCACCACCACCTCCCATTCACCACCGCCAACATCACCACCACCTCCATAAACACCATCTCAACCATCACCACCACCTCCATCACCTCAATCACACCAATTCCACCACCACCACCACCTCTATCACCACCACTACCATCACCACCCCTTCCACCACCACCACCTCAACCCTTACAAAAATATCTTGTGTACCACACAACGGTACCATACAAAATACCACAGGATTTTCCTGTTTTTTTTTTTTTTTTTTTTTTGGCACGAATTCCACAGGATTCTCTAATAGTTTTTGGCACAAATACCACAGGATTTCCTATGGTATTTTGGCACAAATAACACAGGATTTCCTGCACAAGTTGTTCTTTTTTTTTTGGAACAAATACCACAAAAAATACCTTCCAGCAGTACCATACAGCAGTACCACACAGCAAAAATACCTCATAGCATTACCCCAAAATAGTACCACACAACAGTATCACAGAGCAATACCGCACAAAGTTACCAGGATTACGACATACCGTTACGACAGGAACACCACACGCCTTTACCACAGGGATACCACACACCGTTACCACAGGAATGCCGCAGATACCCATGGATACCATACACTGATATACAAGGTAATCGAAGTTCAAAGGTCGGTCATTTCACAAGTATATGGTTTATTTTTGTAATTTGTTTACTAAACTACTAAGTAACTCATCAGCTTTAAGTTTAGACATTGCTTACGTCCAAACATGTAATGGGTCACAGAGTCAGGGTCCTTTGAAGGTGATAGGTACAAAACCCATTTTTTCCAAGTTTTTCGTTTTTAGGGTATGAAACCAACTTTTTATAAATTTTTGGTTTCATAGTTTGGGGGGTTTTGTCACACAAAGTTTCAATGAAATGCAATCTCATTTGTCAAAGGACCTATCTTTATGGCAATGAGATATGTTCACAATTAGGAGTCTCTCGAGTAGTTGAGACGTCGTGGTGACGTCTCCTGAGACTTGAGGGCCTCGAGGGAAAATGGAACAAAAGTCAAACATGTCTAATCTTTTAGTAGACCTCTATAAGACGCTAGCAAGTCAAAATTATTAAACCGTTCGATTTCTTTCAATCGTTAGCAAGTTCCGACGTCTCTGCGACGTCGTGGATACTAAAGGGACGTCGTGGCAACCCCGCAAAGACGTCACAGAGACTTGCTCGCGTATCACCACCACCACCACCACCACCTCTATCCCCACCACCTCTATCACCACCGCTACCATCCAACCCCTTCCACCACCTCAATCACCATCCCTTCCATCACCACCACCACCTCTATCACCACCACCTCCACCACCACCACCTCCACCTCTATCACCACCACAGGCGCGGATCCAGGGGGCCGATCCAGGGAGAAAGAAGGAAAAAGGGAAAGAAAAGAAGAAAAGGAAAGAAAGAGAAAGGAATAAGGCCCGATGCTTGTACAATTTTGGCCCAACTCTATTCAATAAGAAGCTCGAAATAGGCTTTATTTGTTTCTAAACGACCATAACTAAGGCCTTTAATGTGGGGAGGGCCCGCGAGGCCGATTTTTCTCGTTTTGTATTTTGAAATAATTGCTCAAACGCCTTTTTTAAAGAAAAAGAAATACATTAGTGACAACAATTAAAAATAAGGAAAATATTTAAAACTAAAGTTTCAAAATTTCACTAAGAAAAGAGGCCTCGTGGATCCTCGGCCTCCTGGGAAAATAGTCAGCATCATGGGTATACTACAAATTGCCCCTTTATTTATCCAAATTTTCGGCTCGCGCTTCGCGCTCGCTGATACCAAATCATAATGCACAAATAATAACACCAATTTTTACCTTAAAAAATATTCAGCTCGTGATACTAAATAGGGTCTATAATACACAATTATCTACCATTTTCTAGAACTAGAAATTTCCCCTTTATTTATTCCATATAACTTTTAAAACCGCAAAATTTTCTACTCGCTCTTCGCGCCCGCAGATACTAAATAGGGTCTATGATACACAATTATCTACAAAATTTTTAATTCTAGAAATGCCCCTTTATTTCCAAATATCTTTTAAAACCCCAAATTTTCGGCTCGCGGATACTTAACCATAATGCACACATAATTCTCCCATTTTAGCTCAAAAATTTTCGGCTCGCGCTTCGTGCTCGCAGATACTAAATAGGGTCTATGATACACAATTATCTACAAAATTTTTAATTCTAGAAATGGCCCTTTATTTCCATATATCTTTTACAACCCCAAATTTTCGGCTCGCGGATACTTAACCATAATGCACACATAACTCCCATTTTTAGCTCAAGAATTTTCGGCTCGCGCTTCACGCTCGCAAATACTGAACAGGGTCTATGATACACAATTATCTACAAAATCTTTAATGCTAGAAATGCCCCTTTATTTATTCCATATATCAAATTTTCGGCTCGCGCTTCGCGCTCACGGATACTAAATCATAATGCACAAATAACTCAAATTTTTACCTCAAAATTTTCAGCTCGCGCTTCGCGCTCGCGGATACTAAACCATATAAATGCACAAATAACTCTAATTTTGAACTCAAAATTTTCGTCATGCGCTTCGCGCTCGCAGATAATAATTCAGTAGGGTATATAATGCACAATTAATTCAAATCTTTACCTTAAAGTTTTCATCTCACGCTTCGCGCTCATGGATACTAAATAGGGTCTATAATGCACAAATATCTCAAATAATAGCTAACATTTTTCTGCTCGCACTTCGCGCTCGCTTTTTTTTTTGCATTAATGAAACGCTTAAATTCATCAATTAAATTGTTTTTATTTTTTTTATTGCTAGTATATATTATTAATATGTTTTCGTAGGAGTAAAAATGAAATTGTTTAAATTCCTCGTTTTAGGTCAGTATAGGCCTATATGTCATGTATGTCGAGGAATGTTTTAAACTCGCGCTTCGCGCTCGTTTGCTCGCTCCGCTCGCAAGATTTTTCTTTCAAAGTTGGGCCCCCCCCCCCTCTGGGAAATCCTGGATCCGCGCCTGCACCACCACTATCTCCACAACCTCTATCACCCCCATCTCCATCACCACCACCACCTTCATCTTCATCACCACATCCTCAACCACCTCCACAACCACCAACACTCCACCACCTCCACAACCATCAACACTCCACCAGCTCCACAATCACCTCCACAACCACCAACACTCCACCAGCTCCACAATCACCTCCATCCCAAGTGCTTTCAGTAACCTAATCAATCCATCGATCATCACTGCAACCCGCACCACAACCTCTACCACTATTACCACCACTTCCTGCACCCCACCTCCACCACCTCCTCCACCACACCACCACCACCATCAACCATCACCACAACCTCTATGCCAATGCCTCTGACACCACCTTATTGCATGACAGTGTAGCAGTCAATGTCAAGGTGGTGTTTACGGAAATATCAATTTAAAATCGGGTGGAGGATAATTAACAATTCAAACACGTCAAATTCACAATCAAAAATTAGAATAACAAAATGTTAAGCATTTTATTGATATTATAATCACACTGAACTCACATTCAATCGATATCCGATGAAAATCTTGAATAAAATGGCAGACTTTTTCCCATCTAAAAAGTGAATTACAAAATATGCTCCGTCACGGTCAAAGTTATGCCTGATAATCTCGTATGATTTTTAGACCACAGTTAGTCTTTTTGTACACACACTATTCAGGCGTAAACGTAATAAATTGCAACTATTGAGCGAAGAAATTGTTACATCAATTTACTCATGCGCACATACCCGAGCATAAAACCCTACGGATGATAAAAAAAAAAAAAAAATGTATGTATTAGTTCATTACTCTTTTGTCTGAAACGTTCGTAGTATTGTGATTGCAAAAGGTTTGAGTATGCAGACTATGGACTTGGAATTCCCCGCTGTATATGGACAATTGTTCAAGATTCAATTTCATTTCCGTTTACAAACATAATATAAACATTCAGTATAAACATATCCAAAGTAAATTCACATAATAAAAACAAGCTTGTTCAGTATGAAATCAATCGTATCTATTAAACAAGAACTGAACAATAAACAAACAAAAAGGCACATGTTGAATATATATTTTAAACGGAGGGACTTGTTATACCTTGCAGGAATACAGACAATCGAAAACTGAAAATATCAAAATATTCAGCTGCCTCTGAGGAAATCTCGTTGATTTTCACAATCTTCATGAAGATTTTGATTATTATACAGGCAAGGATCAACACTCCCCCCCCCCCCCCCAAAAAAAAAAAAGGAAAAAAAGTTGTTGGTTTTTTATTTTGTTTTAAGTGCCTAAAAACTTTTCTCCTTTTTTTCTCTTTTTTTTTTATAGCCATGATAAATGATAGATGACTGTACAGAGCGTACGGCATACCCCCTATGACTGTTACTTGAATAATGGCAATTTACGCCTACCCCCACCCCATCCACTAACAATAGTTTTGGTCAGTTTGGGGCCAAAAAAAAAAATATTTGTGTACCTTCAAGTTTCGCTCGGCCGTCATGACGAAAATTTAATAATAATACTAAAAAAAAATATTAAAAAATGAACGTATAAAAATCTGAAATTTTAATTGTGAGCTCCCTCGACCCCCTCATGAAATCATGGATCGTGCTTGAAGGAGAACCTAAATTTTATTTAAGCTGGTATGTAGGCCTATTAATACTTCTTATAACATAGAAGTATTTAAAGACAGCGAATGAGATTTAAAAAACAAAGCAAGAAGAAGAAGAAGAGAGAAACTTACTCATCAATATTTGGGCAGGCGTAGGTTGGAATGGGGGCCGCCCCCGAGGGGGGGGGGTCACTCATATGAAAACGTGAACAATCAAAAAGGACAGTGTTATTTTATACCAAACACGCACAGTTCCACTACAGTGCACTAACGACCAGAA
>CALNVZ010003116.1:6780-19994 GCA_940671915.1 Paracentrotus lividus
AAAAAAAAAAAAATAAAAAATACAGGCAGCACCACCACCAGTTTTGGATAGTGTATGTAAAGTTTTGACCCATTGAATTTATGCAAACTGAAGTATAATCAACTATATATATATGTTTCTAAACAATTGTTACGAAAACTTACTCTTTGAAAATAATGTAAATACCATACCTGACCATATTTATAAAAATAATTGATTCCCAAGGATGGTGGTGAAAATCATACTTAAATGTTTTCTTATCAGGCGTATGTAAACTTCTGACCTCAACTGTATACCGAGTGAGTAAAAAAAACTTTACACCTAGAATAATGTCAATAAAAAGAAAATCAATTAATAAACCCTAAATTATTTTACATATTCTGAAAGAGTAACTCCTCCCACATCTTCTGGTACCATTTTTGTGTGGTATGTCTTTACGCTTGGATAAACACGACGCATTGTCTGCGAACATGCAAATTTCGAATTGTGCCAGGGTGGGGCTGAAATTGAAACAACAAAAGCTGACAAAAAAAACAACTCCATCATGAATAAAATAGCATAACTTTTTAACGAAAATGTCTTCCGCTTAATAACTTGGCAGGGGTGTTCTTACACATATTGACTACATTTTGTTTGAAAATGAGATAAATCTGTAGAGTCAGGCATGAGTGAGCACACGTCAAAGACAAAATAATCACTTTTCAAAAGTATTAGGAGGCCTGTTTAGGTCTGTCAGTGGCAATTTTCTCTTTGATGTTTACTCATTCGTGCATTACTTGACGAGTCAATCTAATTTTCATTCAAAATGTAGTCAATATGTGTAACAACACCCCTGCCAAGTTATTAAGCGGAAGACATTTTCGTTAAAAAGTTATGCTGTTTTATCATGATGGAGTTGCTTTTTTGTCAGCTTTTGTTGTTTCAATTTCATCCCCACCCTGGCACAATCCGAAATTTGCATGTTCGCAAACAATGCGTCGTGTTCATCCAAGCGTAAAGACATACCACATAAAAAATGGTACCAGAAGATGCGGGAGGAGTTACTCTTTCAGAATATGTAAAATAATTTAGGGTTTAAAAATTGGTTTTTATTTTTATTGACATTTTTCTAGGTGTAAAGTTTTTTCTGACTCACTCGGTATACATAGTAATAATCTTAGGTCTAGTATGATGGCCCTAAAAATAAATAGGTGAGTGGGAAAATTCTCTAGTTTACAAATGAACTAAAAACAGGTCCTTTTCAACGTTTTAGAAATAATATGATAATAGGCATAGACAGTTTAGCATTTTGGGGTTAATATTGTTTATCTTCTCATGAAAAGAGGATCGTGATCGCTGGAGCTGAATTTTGCCCATCAAATCAAAAGTACATGTATTTTAAAGTAAGCCCATTGTTAACGATTTTTAAAGTAATAATTCTTAAATATATATAACCCGATAATCCCCAAAATAAAAAGGCGAGCTTGCTACACGATCTGGAAAATTATATATGCTAGTGACCTGAACACATGACATTGGCATCGTTCTAGAAATAATAATATTCCTCAGGAAAATAAAATAATAAGAATATAGGTATATAAATGATGCGAGCGCAAAATGCTACAAGGCATAGCATTTTAAGCACTTTTGGTGTTTCAATTTATTATCCTTATTCATAGGCATACATAAGCAGGGGGCATAGTGGCCCACTTTTTTATGGACCCTATAGTGCTCCTTTTCATAATAAAATAATGCCCTTTTTGTACTCATAGAAGATTTTCAGACCTCTGAAAAGTCCCATAAAATTTCTTTTTAAAAACGTGTCATTTTCACTTCAAATATCTTCTAAAAATGACCTCGCATTAAGTAACAGACAATACGTTTAAAAAGGGTTTGACCCAATATTTGGCAAAACCCTCCGCTGGAGGGAAAACTTGGCAAAAGGGGGTAGTCGACAATTAGAAGCATTTGTGTAGATTTGTATGGAATAGGTCGGGGAGGCCTTGGGGCCTGCAGACGACAACATTTTTACAGCAAAGGTTAATGTTCTGTTTTCTACGAAGCGCAGTACCCCCACTTTTTCATGCATCCTAAGAGCGCCCATTTTCTTATCTAAAATGGCTCTTATTGTACAGAAAATGAAATGAAAAAAGTCACACCAACAATTTCCTTTTGAAAAGGGGCACTCTTGATAAATTAGTGATGCCTTTTTGTCATCATTAGGTATTTTTCAAACACAAAATTTTCCGCTCGGTCGCCATGCGACTTCTTATTTAAAAACTAGATGAATCTTCGACCGCACACGGTCGGAAGGCATGCCTCCGTATTGCCACATTGGAAAAAAAAGGCATGCGCATGTTGAGTATTTTACATCCATTTTTATACCATGACATCTTTGAGATATTGACCAAAATCTATTAAGTGTATTCATCAGAATTATTCCACTCAGGAAGGATGGCTACTGAATACTAAAAAGGATAAACATGTTTAAGTTGATCTGTCAAAGGTCCTTCAGAAATTGCACAAACGAGTCATTTACTAATAACAGTCTTTGATGTCCTGACCTCAAAATCTAATCAGTTCATCTTTCCTCCACATGACCAAGTTTGAAGTTGATCCATAAAACGGTTCAGAATTACAGCAAGAACGTGCATTTTCATGTATACAATGACGTCTGTGACCCTTGACCTTTGACTTAGACCTCAAAATATAAAATCCATTGTCCCTACCATATGCACACATGACCAAGTTTGATGTTCATCCATCAAACCTGTTCTTAAGTTATCGCAAAACAAGCCATTTTCACGTCACATGAATTTGACTCATGACTCTAAATTTAATCAGTTTATTGTCGTCCCATTGCACATATGACCCAAGTTTGAAATTGATCCGTCAAACGGTTTAAGTTGATTCGAGACAGCCATTTTCATGTACACAATCACCTCTGTGACCTTTGATCTCATGACCCAAAATCTGATAATTCATTGTCCCTCTCCATATGTAAATATGATCCAAGTTTGAAGTTGATCCCTCAAACGTTCTTAAGTTATCGAAGAACGAGAGCCATTTTACGTACACAATGACCTGTGACCTTTGACCTCATGACCCAATCTAATAAGTTATTACCCTCATATATGCACATATGACCCAGTCAATAATCCCTCAAACGTTCTTAGTTATCGCAAGAACGAGCCATTTTCATGAACACAATGACTCTGTGACTTTGACCTCATGACCCAAATTCTAATCAGTTCATTGTCCCTACCATATGCATACATGACCCAAGTTTGAAGTTGACCCGTCAAACCGTTCTTAAGTTATTGCGAGAACGAACCATTTTCATGTATACAATGACATCTGTGACCTTTGACCTTTGACCTCATGACCTAAAATCTAATCAGTTCATTGCCCTCCCATAGGCACACATTACCAAGTTTGAAATTGATCCGTCAAACGGTTCTTAAGTTATCGCGGAGAAGCCGAAACGGGGACGGACGGACGGACAACCCGAAAACATAATGCCTCCGGCACCACCTTCGGTGGCGGAGGCATAAAAATGCTATGCAACATCCCCCAGCTGCTGGAGGCAAATATTGTGAAAGAGTGTTGTTGGAAACATTGGCCTCTATAAATGATGGAGGAGCTTAGGGATACATCCCTCTAAGAATAATTCTTTTTATTGCACTTTCTAGAGCTTACGTTTAAAGGAACAAAAACTCTAATAAAGTAGATTTATATTTAATCGGTATTCAACAGTATCACGAGGGCATTTATAATAACATTTTGCTTAAAGTGTGAAATAATACATTGAATAATTTGGCTCAAACTTCAAAATTTATATTTCTCTAGGGTTAGGGTTAGCGGTCCTTATGACTAGCGGGTGGACCCATAGACACTTGGTAATACACCTGGCTACCCATAGTTAAACCACATATGTAAGCTATGACTTGATTTAGAACACCTTCGTAAACACGGGCCATTGGTGTTTTAATTATCCCTGTTGTGTAATACTTCCGGGGCAAAAGAAATTGGCCATGTCTCTCGTCTAAATAACACGAGGGAGGGGGCACTTTAGGGCAACTGTCTGGGCCTTTGTACAAGATAAAATTGCTGTCATTGCTGTTTTGGTTATCTGTGGTGTGTAATACTTCCATTGCAAAAGGAATTAGCCATGTCTCTTTTCAACTAATTTAAATGTATGGGTGGGGCCCTTTGGGGCTATTGTCTGGGGCCCCGTACAGGATAAAATTGCTGTCATTGCCGAGTTTATATTAGGTACCCCTGAGGAACGATATCCACCAATTTTTGTCCATGTCTCTTCTCAACTCATTTAATGCATTTTTGAGGCCCCCTTTTTGGTCCCTCACGGCTTCCTGTACAGGATGTGGCCTGCCAGCAATCCATTTTATTGACTCTTGGCTATGTCCTGACATGATGAGACCATCAAACCTTATGTCTCTTCTCAACTAAATAAATCTTCTGGGCTCCCGGCCTATAAGGAGCTTAGGGTCCTCAATCATACCACCAAAGAAAATTTCGAAGTGGAGACCCCTTCATTATGTAAAAACATCCTAAAGCACTGTCACGCGAGTCACATTAGGGTTTCTTAGGGTACTGTCACGCGAGTCACATTTTACAAAACAAGCAAAGTTTGGGAAAATAAGGTAATGATTAGGATTTTGTTGAAAAGAAATAATATCTGCCTTCAAATAAGTCTTGTAAAATGTTCTGATTGTCAAATTTAAGGTAACAATTGGGTTTTTTGGCCAATAATGAGAAATAATGGGTAAATTTTACATTGGAATCTTGGTGAAAATGAGAAAAAGCGAGTGGATTTCAACCTCCTAAGATATCTGTCATGAAGTCATTAAATCTTCTGAAACTTGGCATCCTGGGAGGACATATTATGAAATATAATCCCTCAAAGTTTCAGACCCCTACATTTTGTATCTTAAATATTTTTTGAGTTATCAAAATTTATAATCATAGGTTTTCATATTTGCTTTTCTATAACTTCTGTTGCTAATAATACACAAGTCAATGGGAAAATCACCATTTTGCATTGCATGTTCCAAGATCTCCAAATCTATCTTGAATGAAATAATTCTTTGTTTTAAGTTGTATGTGATACAACTGACTATAAATCTTTTGTTTGGGTGAATTGGGGCCCATTTTACTATATGTAATCATGAAAATTAGTTCAAGTTTTAGTCTAAAATGACACTTGTCACGCGAGTCACATTTTGAAATGGTGATAGAATTAAAATGACTGGCCAAAGGATAATGAAATTTTACCAGACCATTGCTTAATGTTTCAAAATTATTTCCAGAAAATTTCATGTACATTGGATAAGTAACTTCTGAGGAAATTTCAGTCAAGTACAGTAAGGTCAGAAACCTTAAATAGTGTCGCGTCACGCGAGTCACAGGAAACAAATTGAAATATCTCCAACAAAAATGACTTGCAACCAAAATTTCTTTGTGCTAATGTGTAATGTCACTGCCTTGATTGAAATAAGTAACAAAAACAGGTCTGCATCATAAAATTTTTAAGTAATTAGCCTTAACAAGTTGAAATTTTGTGTAAATGTCACGCGAGTCAAATTGAAATTTCAATTTTGCCCCCCCCCCCATGAAATCCGGGATTTGCCACTGTAACTTAGTCTAACGTTAGATCTAACAGTAGAGGTGGGCTATAGAGGGGTAAAAACAACATTACTTAAGACGCGGCGGTTTTGATTGAGCAGCACAATTTGTCTAGGGGTGCCCTCACAGATCCTACCGGTAATTAAAGGGTTAAAACTCTAATTCCCCTTTTTCAGTACTTTCTTCACCACTATTTGCAATTTTGACAATGCCATTGGATTTATCAGCCTGAAAAACATATAAATAGACACCAGAATCATCTTTATAGCCCTTTTAATAAAAGAATTACAGCTTTTTCAAATTTTGAAGAACGATGACTCAGCATTTTTTGGCCACGCCCCCTTAAAATCGTTTTTTGGCCTGCACTGTCTCAATTTTCACCCAATTTTCTTTAAATTGGTGGCATATTGATAAGGGCAACGAGCTGCTTAAAATAAGATAGGCCAAACTTGGTTCTGAAACATGACCCATTTAGGGTAGCGCGCCCAGTATTCGGAGCCCTATTAAGGGGAAATCTGCGATAATATGAAAACTTACCTCCTTTATCTGACGATCCACCCACCAGAAGAACGAAAAAATTCTACTCTAAAAGATTATCAAAATCATTTAAAATATTTAATTATGGTTAAAAAAATATCGCCTATAGAGATGTTTTCCGCCCGGCAATCGGTTTTGCAGAATAGTAGATCTATCCGGTCACGCGTTGTTTCCCTATGCGTTTCGATCGCGCAGACTGAAAAACCCGCGATGCGAAGCGTCACAACACAAAACCCCCGATAATGTGTAGTGTAGGCGCCGCACTCAATGTCTCGCTATGACCGAATTGTGACTAGCGCCTCCTCTTGACAAGGGTGTGTGGTTTTTTTTAGGATTGCAAAACATGTGGGGCGAGATGAAAAAATTCGCTGCAACCGAAGAATAAGTGGAAGTTCCCTGTCATTCTCATATCAAATTCATGGTAGCAGCGCACAGCATTACAACGCAACCCGGAAGAGAGGGCAACCCGTTAGCGTTTTTGCTAAGAAACGCTAAAGTGGAAATATCTCCGTGATGACGTCCAATTCAGAGTAAGTTTGCAATCTTGTTTTATATTTTGATTGTGTGATTTTTGGTAGTGTGTTTGATGAATGTTTGATGATTGTTTTGTGAAAGTTTGAAGGCTGATGTGTTTGTAATCCTTTTGTGAAAGCTGTTGAAGTGGCTTAAAACCGAATACCGGGACGGAACCGGGCACTGGGCGCGCTACCCTATACCACTCATATGTACGAGATCAATATACAGTAGTATATTGAGCTCGTATTGAAAGGGACTTTTGGTTGCAGGAAAAAAAATGTTGATAGATATTGGGTTATTGTGAAGGATATTTACAAAAAACATACAATCATTTAGATTAATCACATGTATTCAAAGTGAGAAAAAGAAGAGAAACTCCCCGCTAGTCTTGATACAGGGTGCTGAGTACATCCGAAGCACCTCCAATGCTTATATACGTGTAGCTATGGCGCTATTGTTAAGAGTCGGAAATCAACTTCACCCATACGAAAAATCGGCATCGTTTCAAATCAAACTCGTACCACATCATACTTACGATGTATCGTGTGAGTTGACCCACATCATATCATCGTTCTTTTACTGAATCGACCACTGGGTAGAAAAACTGAAAGCCTAGTACATGTTGACATCGTTTTAGTTGAGGCGAGATCGATGAAGAGAATCTTTTGGTAATACATCAATGACATCTGCTTTGGACTGTCAGTCATTTGTGCAGCCGTTTACACAATACATGTAGTACTTACAGCAGGCTTTATTTTCCCCATGGATGGGGTCATGTCTGGGGCTGTCCGTTTTTTTAGTGGGAGCTATCTTTTTTTAGTGGGGACCTTTTGGGAGGGCCAATTTTATTTTATTTTTATGTTTTTTTAGTTTTATTATTTTTTTTGGGGGGGGGGCTGACGTTTTTTCATTTTTTTTTTTGCTTTTCACACCCAAAAAAAAAAAAAATTGGGGATGAATTTTGTTTTCATTATTAGAAATTCAAAAACAAAACAAAAAACAAATGGGGAGCCAAAAATTTGTTTGTTTGGTTTTTTTTTAATTTCATATTAAAAAAAAATGGGGAGAGGCAAACAGTTTTGGGCCATTAATTTTTTATTTTTTTAAATGGCCCAAAAATTGTTTGCCTCTCCCTAATTTTTTTTTTTTTTAAATATGAAATTTGTTTAAAAAAAAAAAAAAAAAAAAAAAAAAAAAAAAAAAAAAAAAAAAAAAAAAAAAACCTCAAATTTGTTGGTGCCCCCATTTTTGGGGGGTTTCTTTTTTAATTATGTAATAAAAAATAAAAAAATCAGCCCCGAATTTTGTTTCACCCCCATTTTTTGGGGTTTTTTTTTTTTTGGGGGGGGAGGGGTGTTGAAAAGTCAAAAGAAAAAAAAAGAAATGGGGGGGGCCAAAATAAATTTGGGCCGATATTTTTTTCCTACGAACCCAATTTTTTTCATTTTTTGGGGGGGGGGCTGACGTTTTCATTTTTTTTTTTTGCTTTTCACACCCCCAAAAAAAAAAAAAATTGGGGACCAATTTTGTTTTCATTATTAGAAATTAAAAAACAAAACAAAAAACAAATGGGGAGCCAAAAAATTTGTTTGTTTTTTTTTTTATTTCATATTAAAAAAAAATGGGGAGAGGCAAACAGTTTTTGGGCCATTAATTTTTCATTTTTTTTAAATGGCCCAAAAATTGTTTGCCTCTCCCTATTTTTTTTTTTTTTAAATATGAAATTTGTAAAAAAAAAAAAAAAAAAAAAAAACCTCCAAATTTGTTGGTGCCCCCATTTTTTTGGGGGTTTCTTTTTTAATTTGTAATAAAAAATAAAAAATCAGCCCCGAATTTTGTTTCGCCCCATTTTTTTTTTTTTTTTTTGGGGGGGGGGAGGGGTGTTGAAAGTCAAAAGAAAAAAAAAGAAATGGGGGGGGGGGCCAAAATAAATTTGGGCCGATATTTTTTTCCTACGAACCCAATTTTTTTTCATTCTTTTTTTGGGGGGGGCTGACGTTTTCATTTTTTTTTTTTTGCTTTTCACACCCCAGAAAAAAATTATTAGAAATTAAAAAACAAAACAAAAAACAATTGGGGAGCCAAAAACTTGTTTGTTTTTGTTTTTTTTTAATTTCATATTAAAAAAAAATGGGGAGAGGCAAACAGTTTTTGGGCCATTAATTTTTTATTTTTTTTTAAATGGCCCAAAAATTGTTTGCCTCTACCTATTTTTTTTTTTTTAAATATGAAATTTGTAAAAAAAAAAAAAAAAAAAAAAAAACCTCCAAATTTGTTGGCGCCCCCATTTTTTGGGGGTTTCTTTTTTAATTTGTAATAAAAAATAAAAAATCAGCCCCGAATTTTGTTTCGCCCCATTTTTTTTTTTTTTTTTTGGGGGGGGGGAGGGTGTTGAAAAGTCAAAAGAAAAAAAAAGAAATGGGGGGGGGCCAAAATAAATAATTTGGGCCGATATTTTTTCCTACGAACCAATTTTTTTCATTTTTTTGGGGGGGGGAGAGCGGGGACACAGAGATTATAGATTTCTATAGACTTCTAAGATATCAGCCATTCCGTGTAACTCGATGCCCATTGCTTAAAATTTCAAATATAACCAATGAAAAAAGTATAGTACTTTTTGGCCAGGTACATATTCAAATGGTATAAATCTCAATTTTCATCACCTTTTATCTTCAAACGACCAAGTTACACCACCTCAAAGAGACAACAAATTTGCTCCAAAAAGTATTGTTTTTGGTAATGATTTTTAAATTTCTTTTAAAAGCACGTTCCATAGTGAGTAGATTCATAAATTTTAGTATTCTGATTTACTTTATACCCATCTTGTCATATCACATTGGTTCCTGCATTTATGTGAACCGAGCTTGACAATATTTCAAATTGAAAACACCCTCGAAATGTGTCACGCGAGTCACAAAAATACACCCACTTAACAAGTAGTTGAGTGTACGATTTGAAGTTGAGAAATAGCCTAGGGTCCCCAATCAAACCACCAAAGAAAATTTTCAAGTGCAGACCCCTTCATTATGAAAAAACACCCTAAAGCACTGTCACACGAGTCACTTTAGGGTTTCTTAGGGTACTGTCACGCGAGTCACATTTTACAATAAGAAAGTTTGGGAAAATAAAGATAATGATTAAGATTTGGTTGAAAATAAATAATATCTGCCTTCAAATAAGTCTTGTAAAATGTTCTGATTATCAAATTGAGGATAACAATTGGGTTATTTGGCCAAAAATGAGAAATAATAGGTAAATTTTACATTGGAATTTTTGTGGAAATGAGAAAAAGTGGATGGATTTCAACCCCATAAGATATCTGCCATGGAGTTATTAAATCTTCTGAAACTTGGCATTCTTGTAGGACATATTATGAAATATAATCCCTCAAAGTTTCATACCTTTATCTTACATTTTTTTTTAGTTATCAACATTTATAATCATAGGTTTTCATATTTGCTTTTCTATAAATTATGTTGCTACAATACACATTTCAATGGGAAAATCACCATTTTGCATTGCATGTTCCAAGACCTCCAAATCTATCTTGAATGAAATAATTCTTTTGTTTTAAGTTGTATGTGATACAACTGACTATAAAGGTTTTGTTTGGTGGAATTGTGGCCCATTTAGCTATATGTAATCATGATAATTAGTTCAACTTTAAGTCCAAAATGACACTCGTCATGCGAGTCACACTCCTGTGTCACGCGAGTCACATTTTGAAATGGTGATAGCATTAACATTACTTGCCAAAGGATAAGGAAATTTTACCAGATCATTGCTTAATGTTTCAAAATTATCTCCAAAATTTCATGCACATCAGATAGTAACTTCTGAGGAAATTTCAGTCAAGTACAGTAAGGTCAGAAACCTTAAATAGTGTCGTGTCACGCGAGTCACAGGGAACAAATTGAAATATCTCCAACAAAAATGACATTGCAACCAAAATTTCTTTGTGCTAATGTGTAATGATACACCTTGATTGAAATAATTAAGAAAAACAGGTCTGCATAATGAAATTTTAAAGTAATTAGCCTTAACAAGTTGAAATTTTGTGTAAATGTCACGCGAGTCACAATGGAATGGCTGATATATTTATATAGATCTAGACCCTATATTTTTTTTCCCATTGTTATTCCAAATTTGGAAGAAAATACAGTGACCCCGTTTTTTTTAGGGGGCTATTAACTAAATAAATAGTGCATGCTCAACATTACTGACTAACCCTAGCGCCTATGTGAGTTCTACAGGACTATCAATACCGAGGCCTAAATCCCCGGGTAAATCCCTCAGATTTGTAGAAAGCTAAGTCACGCTTGATTCATACATGTAGGAGAGATTGGTAGTGAGCTGGTCAGAAGTAATCTTACTCGACTAGAGTAAAACCACCAAATACCGGACACTTAATCATTTTTGGATTCTAAAAAGAATTGCAATCGCCGAATTATATAAAACTCATATGTATTTTGTATTACAAATGTTCAATAATAATCTTATTAAAAACAGAATCGATAAAAAATATGGTAAACATGAATTATTTGCTTTCTAATGAAAGCTTATTTTTTTCTAAATATGGGATGCGCTCGTTAAATATCGGATATATTCGGCGATTAGCCGCGATCGATTTTGGCAGTTAAAATCACGCTCTAAACAACATGAAATAACTGCTTGATTGTTGAAACAGCAACTCATTTCTGTCGCGCAAATGCCGATTTTCAAAATTGTAAACAAAAAAAAAACAAAAGAATCGGTAAATAATAATTATTTACTTACCAAAAGAACCTCTTCCGTCTCTCAATATCGGATGTGTTTGATGAGCTCAATGCGCCTGCGCCCTAAAAAAGCCAGCGCATGCGCGATATACAGCATGCATTTCCCATTCACTCGGCACCGATGTCCGATATGAGGCAAGTGGCTATTTCTAGAAGGGTGTGGAAAATTCCATCATGTACACACAAGCAACTGAACTATCTGGGACTAATGACAAGACTCGGTAAGAAAACTTTCAGAAAACAAACTTAATTTTCACTTTTTAAAATCACATTTTCACTTATCTTTCTTCAATAACTGAGTGTCTGGATGTTCCTTTTACTATCCCTGATGTTTTCAAGTTTTCTTTTTTTCTTCTTGGATGAAAAATTATTTGTTAAAGTCCACTTTCTGAAAATTTCCCCGCACGTTTTTGGGCGGGAGAGGGAAAAAAATTCAGTGATGTTTTAATTTTTTTTTTCATGATTTTGATTTGAAATTTTTCCAAAACTTATTCACTGTGTCTTATATTGACATAGACATATACTACTACTAATTTTGGAGCAGAAAGTGATTGCAAAAAGGACAAAAACCTTAGATAAAACAACATTGACAAGGTTGCAAAATTTTCCCCAAAATATGGCAGTTTGGTCCACGAGGTCAATACTAAAGTATTGACATCGTATCATGAGTGATCATGTAGACCCTTCCGATACCGATTGCACTTTTTTTTGCGATACAGCGAACATGTGACACCTCAGCTGTTATATTTCTAGCAAGGATCGTATCTCCCGTTCGGAATTTTTGGGGGGTCGTCGATCTTTTGGAGTCCAAAATTAACCTGGGTCATAAAGATTTTTGGAAATCACAATTATGGATTTTACCGCTGGATTTTACCCATGGAATATATTTTTTGAGCTTCTACCTGACTCTACGGTGTTTGCAGTGCAATAGAAGGTAAGTCCATCTATCATGTGCATGCAAGTCACCCTTCCGTGCGGGACTCATTAGCTGTCTGGGGGGAGTTGAAGACCAATTTGTCCGATATTTATCAACGTCCGATATTTGGTGGTTTTACTCTACTCCACGAATTAATATAGATCTAGCGTAGCGCGGACTAGCGCCCTCATACGACGCGAGTTAAATGCAAGGCTTCAATTCCTATCTCATGATCTGCAGAAACAGCAATTTATTTCATTTCTATCCAACTCAAAACCTTTCTGATGTCGAGTGGAGATTCAACAAAGATTTTAGCCAACAAGGAAGGATACATGTAAGTGGTACGTAAAAATATATAGATCTATTTCTCATGAAAAAAATTGTCTATCACTGCTTGCTAGCAGGCTTGCGGAGGTCATGAATGCAGCATACACAAATTAGACGTTCGTATGCAAATAATTTTTGGGCATAATCAACTAGAGTAAAACCACCAAATATCGGACGTTGTTAAATATCGGACAAATTGGTCTTCAACTCCCCCCAGACAGCTAATGGGCCCCGCACGGGAGGGTAACTTGCATGCATATGATAGATGGACTTACCTTCTATTGCACTGCAAACACAGTAGAGTCAGGTTGCTGCTAAAAAAATATCTTCCAGGGGTAAAATCCAGGGGTAAAATCCATAATTGTGATTTCCAGAAATCCTTATGACCCAGGTTAATTTTGGACTCCAAAAGATCGACGACCAAAAAAAAGTTCCGAACGTGAGATACGATTAGGGTGTCCGATTTCATATATAAAAACTTCCGCCTATGTGCGGTAGCGCGCTGCTGAGCGCAAAACATGGTCAGCACAGATTCAACA
>CALNVZ010003117.1:0-15816 GCA_940671915.1 Paracentrotus lividus
TATATATATATATATATATATATATAACCCCTCCCCAAAAGTTTCGCATATGGAATTTTGGGCCATGTTAACTTTTCATGTACGCTTTAGTTATTCCTTATATTCATACCATTGGAAAGATAATTTATCATTACGCATACGGTCTGTTAGCACGATACCCGAGTAAATCCCCTTTTAGTAGGGTAACATCACATCACTTTTACAGAGCTTAATCTGGGGATTAAGATCGACTTAGCGCCAAGGAGGTCACTGCCAGAGATAATCCAATTAAATTAATCCTCTTAATTAGCATATGACGGACCTGGTCCACTGACTCTTCATGCTACATGTTATATGGCCATGTACTTTGCATTGACATGATCATAATCAAGCACTATAGTTGCCAACATTGAATTTCAGCATTGGATATATCTCGATCTTGCTAAAATCACCAAGTAATCATGAATCGTAATATACAGAATAAGTCATGTTTTCAAAAGGTATAATTAAATGACGCTCTCTAAGGCAGAACAGCTCGCCTTCCACTAAAAGTAAAAGCTCACAATGGCGGTTTTCTGCAGTTTCTTTCTCTTTTTTTCAATGGTAATTGTCTATCATTTCCGTATTTAGGCCTACTCTTTGTTTCATGGTAAAATATTATTGTAAATAATCTTCTGTTCATGCAATGGTCATTTGAAATAAATTTACTATATACTTTGCTTTCTGTTCAGGCCCGTAACTAGGATTTTTGTGGGGGGTTCGAAATCTGTAAAAGCGGACCTTTTTAAAGGAATTAATTTCTTTTCCAAGCGCGAAGCGCGAGCCGAAAATTTTGACTAATAATGACCCGAGGTACTATATTTTTACTTTAATGATCTTTTGTTTTGTTAATGTTCTTTTACAAACGGTGGTGATCACCTCCCTGAGCAAAAAGAAAAAAGAAAATGTTTTGCGAGCGCGAAGCGCGAGCGGAAAAATTTATATCACATAACCTCAATTTCGGACGTTAAAAAATCAGTCAAATAGGCGTTCCTAAGATGCGAGCGCGAAGCGCCAGCTGAAAAATTTAGCTAATAATGTCTTGAAGTTAGTGTATTTTAGACATAATATATTGTCCCCTCTTACTTATTTGTTTTTATTGCTTTAGAAGGTGATGACCACCTGTCCACCTCTACTTTAAACAAATTGCGAATGGAAAAAAATAACAAAAATATACTAGAAATCACTTTGTATATCTGAACATCAAGATTGTATTGGTATCTGGGGAAACCTTGTGAGCGCGAAGCGCGAGCCGAAAATTTTCGCTAATAATGTCTTGTAACTGTGGCCATACTGTGAAACACGCTGATTCACAGTGTGGATAACCGGATATTCACACTGTGGCCACACTGTGAACTATAGGCCTACTATTCACACTGTGAAATCTGTTTCCTCAAGTGTGAATTTTTTTTTCATGGTTTGGCCACACTGTGAAATCAATTTCACACTGTTGAGCTGGTATAATTCACACTGTGGAAAATCTGTTTCTCACAGTTTGAGAATTTTTTTTCATGGTTTGCCACCACTGGTGAAATCAATTTCAGCACTGTGGCTGGTATATCAACACTGTGAAATCAATTTTCACAATGTGAACAATGTGTAGTTTCCACACTTGTGGTGTGTCCACACTGTGAATCAGTGTGGATGTGTTCTTCACACTGTGTTCACACGGTGTGAACTATGTTTCACACTGTGTCACAATGTGAATGAGTTCTTTCCAGCAGGGAAAAGCTCGAGTGAAAATTGTTCTGCATACGGCCTCCGACACTTCTTTGTTTTTTGTTTTTTTTAATTCAAATTTAGCTCTTAAAACAATTTTTTTTACATACATGGTGGCATTCTTTTCCCTCATAATGACGTGAAAGCAGAGCAAATTCAAACGTATTTTGCCCAAAAAAATTCTAAAACTGACGATAACATCTAAAAAAAACAGAAACAGTCCTGCGAGATGAACTCATATTGTTGTAATTTCGTCGGAAAAAGTATAATCCCTTAAGAAATTAAAATGTTACGAGCGCGAAGCGCGCACGATTTTTCCATGCAGGCATGGGGGGGAATGACACCAAAGTATTAAATTTTTATCTGTTTCTTGCATTTCTGTTGAAAATATAGGCATCATTTCTGCCTAAAGTGGGTTTTTCTTCTTCTTCTCTATCTTCTTTTTTTTTTGTTTGGTCAAGCGGACCCTACTCGCTAGCGGGGGGGGGGTCGTTCGAACCCCCGAACCCCCCCCCCCTTAGTTACGGGGCTGTAATAAAAAAATTTAAAAAAAAATAAAATTTGAGATATCAATAACAATCAGGAATTTGCTTGATGCTTTCTGACCTCAGACAAAGTGCTAATGTGTTGGTATAAAGACTAAGATTTTTTTTCCTGGACAAAATCTTAGAAAAATACTTAGACTTAAGAACAAATTGCTTAAGTATAGTTTATGGAATACGGCGCCAGATCTCAAGCCCTCGACCAACCCAGCCCGCACACAACATTGATTGTCGACAACACGGTACCTTTCCAAGTTTTTTCTTCCCCAGACGAGGGCATTGGTCAAACCTTTTATACTAGTCTTATTTGTGTTTATTTGGGAAAAATTTGGGTTTTTGAAAGACCACACGGAATTAAAGATAAGCATTTTTAGTATAAAAGCGCTATTTTTAAGGAAATCTTTCACCAATAACACAATTATCTAGTGAATTTTTTTCTTTTATTTCTTTCTGAAAAGTGTGGATGTTTGTACAGCCATCCCCCTCCTCAAAAAAGAAATGGGAAGGATATATTCTTTTCCTGCCCGGGATTTACGGCCGTGGCCTCGTTTTCATTGCATATAATACATGGTTCTTTAGTAGCCACACTTTTGTTTTAAAAAATAATAGGCATTAGAATTGGCATTGAAAGTACTTCACTTTATTTAGTGGCTAATCAGGCGCGATGCAAGAAAGCTTATTCAATGTAGATTAATCAGTACAGCGTGGTGTTCATTCGATGAAATATTGAGGAATAAAATAATCCTTAACATGTGAAAATGTTTTTAATCTCTATTCCTTGTTTTAAAATCCTCTTTAAACTCGATGGTCTTCTCAATTGATAAAATATCGATTGTTGTATACGCATAAACTTGGTGTACCAAAAACTTTCTCTGATTGCGCCACAAAAAAATTTTAGATCACTGCTGATTAGATTACACATTTAAAACGATGTCGTATATATTGCCTTGTATGATGTAAACTGACTTTCATGCTATGAACAGCACCCCGTATTCAAATACACATGTCAACACATCCAGCCAATAGAAACTTACACAGTTTGGAAAGTTAACAATACATTGCCATTCTTGACATATACCATTATGGCAAATGATTATTTGCGGGATTGATTTTAAGTTGAAACCATGAAACCCGTCCACTATCATTAATGTTGGTCATGCATCTATTAATACTTCGAATAGATTGCCGCCACCAAATATTCCAAGACCAAAGATTTAAAAAAACACTTTCGGGTAGCTAGCTAAACGGTGAGGATTAACTTAAAGTCCCAGACCGCGACCGAGAAATGAACCAAAATTATATATAAACGAAAAGCTAAATATTTCTTCATAATACAAACAATTCCAATTTAAGCATTTTATCTTCGCATATAGAAGGTATTTCATTAAAAAGGTGATCAACCTCACCAGCCATCCCCTCCAAGTACTCGAAAAAGTACCCCTATTATAGTGGGCGCGGCTGAATGACGGTCAACAAATGTTACAGGAAATGCTACATGCTAAATGCTGAATGGAATTTCCCTTTCATTTCATACAATAGAATTCTAGCACACATGGGGTCTATTGTTCTGACATAGCAATACAACGTTGTGTTTCTAAAGGCGAACCCAATAATGCCTGTGGCAGTAGGCATTCCTTAACATTCTTTGACGCATCAACCGCGCCATAAATAGGGGTAACTTTTTCGAGTATTTGGGAGGATGGCCTGGTTGATGTTCGATCATCTTTTATAGATACTGTATGAATTTATTTATTTTGGGCGTATTATATGTTATACGTCCTACTTAGCTTTCAAGCGAGTTAAGGTTTGTATTTAACTACGTCACGCGCTTTAAAAACAACAAGGTACAGGCGCGTATTAGTAGATTTAGCACCCCGCTGACCGAGTGATTTTTAATTTGGCCCCTCACAGTTGGTGGATCGCAGAAATTGTACACCCATTTTTTTTTTATTTTTTTTTTTCAATGTTAAAAAAATTTTGTGTCTTGCTCCCATTGTTGTTGACAATTCAACTTTTAAGGTCGTTTTGGCGCCTTAAGGTAAATTTGGCGCCCAAAGAGCCTACCCGAACACATTCCATACTGAGAACATTAAAAAAATTATTGCAACATAGAAATAGAAGACATGAGGCCCTCCATACGAGTTATACGCGGTCTATGTTGGTTTGCTATTAGAGTCGCAATACATATTATGTATTTGCTCTCTATGATTGTCATAAAATCAATTCACAATATGTGATTAACGTCTGTTCGAAATGAGAGAGAAGGTCGCAGATCAGATCCGAGGTAAATTCGACCAAACCTAATAAAAAAGTCAAAATTTTGAGGAAATTTTTTTTTTTTTCTGGTTCTGACCATGCTTCATCTGCCTGTATAAAAAAATGATGTGAAAATGGTAACGGGAAGTTGGTAAAAAAGCAGGTTTTTCGGGCGAGTGTTTTTTTCGGTATAATTTTTTTTTTCGGACCTACAAGCAAAACGTCCACGCCTCATTTCCCTTCTCCTTAGACTCCGGCCCTAGCAACGCATGGCGTTTGTCATGTGATGTGTGGATTTGCAAACTGGATTTTTGTTTCGTGTTTGTGATCGAATAGCGAACTAAACCTCTTTAGCGCATTCAGAAATTTTTCGTTGCGGTGCCACAAACTGTTCTGGAATAAAAGCTGTTTCATCCGGGATAGCAGAAGGACGCAAACGAATGTCAAATGTTAAAATCGGGTGGGAGAGGGGGGGGTTATGTGGGGAAAAGCTACTTATTGCTTGTACTTAGCTATCTGGATCCAAATGGAATGTTAATTTCAGCATTTTATTTTAAGGGCCGCGATATCTGTTGATCTGATGGGAAATTAAAACCTCCCTATAACAAAATTTGGTTCCATCAGGGGAAACATAGAGATACAGAAAGAGGGTGACGTTGTAATACTTCTGAAATACAAGTTTATTTTCACAAAGTAACGTGATTAAGAAAGTAGCGTTTTATAAACACGACGAACCAAAATTACGATTTACTCTTTAAAAAATTTCATTTCTAAAAATTAATTAATATCTTCTTATATGGTAACAAGTTGATCAAAAAAAGACCGAGATCGAGCAAATCATTTACGTTTTTTTATTTGTTCCATTAGTCTAAGTAATTTTTTAACCTAGCCCACCATAAAACGCGATCAGAGGACTTTCCTAAATACATTCGTGAGGCGCAATATTTATTAAAACATTTTGGCAGGCTTATCTCTATCATATACTTATTCAAATAATATAAACAAATGGATAAGCCCCTGTACAAGAATAATTTAGTCTAACGACCATTATTTATGTTCGAAATTTCCAACAGAGTTTCAGATCAAAATGCTCGCTTTTATTAAGAGTAGAGTATACGCGATTGAACATTCAAAAGAACGCACGCACACATCGGATAAAACCTCCAAAAGGTTTTTAAAATAGTTTTGTTTCTAACTAATTTGAGCGCCAGGATTGGTAAACACGCTTTCTTAAAAGAGCGGACTTTTTCTTAAACAATTTGAGAAGAGCATGACGTTTTTATTTATTTTGACGAAGATATAAACAACTAACAAATTCAGCTCTTTTTTGAGAAGATTGAATGTTATTTCAGACAACATCGCTTGCGTGCGTTTGCCTCGATCATGCGTGACGGACGAGTTATTGTTTCTCTGTATTACCTGAATGCAGCCTCCTCATTGGTCAATCGGTTTCACCTTTGTAACAACTGGTTGCCTAGGGCATTCGGTTGAGTAGAGAGCGTGACAAAATGTCTTAGTTTTTCTGGCTCGGAGTCAAACGGAATGTCAAACTTGCAGACTTTTTCTCTTATTTGTGATTTCCAAGGGCACATTCTCCTCGCGTTCAGAGGCTAATATCTCCACTTCATTTACTCTTTACAGTCGGGTTATATATTCAATTCAAGCAATGATCAGGGATCAATAATATCAAATAAAATGGATTTCAAAAATCGGACTAGTCTCTCCCTTTCGACGTGACCGCATACATATGTCTATAGCATTGTGGGAGTGACGATGGTTTGATGGAAATTTGGATAAAAGAAAACAAAAAAGATTTTGTATTTCAGAATACTTTAATGCTAATGCTGCAGTCACACAGACACTTGACTATAGTCCGCGTTTGCGTTCAAATTATTTTCTTTTCTGCGGATTCCCATGGTTGGATGCCTTCCCGTATAGCAAACAGTGTGGAAATAGTGATAATTTTTTTACACAAATAAAACATAGAAATAACAGTCCAGCCTAAGAGGTTGATAGAGATGTGGTACAAGATTAATAGACATCTACAAGGTGATTAAAGGGTGTGATGTGAATAAACTCGTGGTAAATTATTAAAATCTATACTACATTATGATAAGAGGAAAAACAGAGACATTTGAATACCCTTGGGGAAATGATTTGAAGGCACCTGATAGTGTGGCAGCCTATGTCGTTTCGTTTACAACGTCATGCTTAATGTTTGGCAACATGTTTCTATTCTTAATCACACGAATCAGAAAATATTATGTCGCCAATTTTTTAATTGACCTTTTGTGACCCAAACATGAAGGTCAAAGGTCAGGCTTCATTAACAAACATAATTTGTTCAAATTGTGTCAATTTTGTTAGTGATGTTATAACTACAATTAAGTCAACTATCATTTTTTTCACCGACCAGTCAGTTTTGAGCAATATGCAAATTCAGCTTATTTATGCATAATTGAATGCATAATAGAGTAAGTTGAACGGCGAATCAGACACAACATATCCATAGACAATATAATAAACACTTATCAGATTAAAACGTGAATCATACTAGTCTATATGTTGCCACATTCTGGTGACCCTATGACTTGAAAATAGGTAAAGGTCAATTTATCTGATGATTAAACCTGCGAAATGCATTAATTGGCAAAAACCGAATTTCCTGTGAAGTTGACCTTATTTCTAGGTCAAATGTGTCAACTGAAAATATGTTCGAACTCTATTTTGGTGCATCGCATCATGAAAAACATATTCAAGTTAGTTGCAAACAAAGTTAAGCTATATACGACCAACAGGTTCAAAGGATCAAAGTTCAAGAAAAGACGTTTTGGCCAAAGTTTTTTTGTCTGACCCTCTTAGTCTTATTGGGTCCGTATACATTGAAATATGTTATTGACACTGTTAATGTTGTTCTACTTGATTCCATGAACCAGGAAATGTTCGTTTTTATTGGACCTTTGACCTTTAAATGAGGTGAAGATCAACCAGATAACAGTTTCTACTATTCCAGTTTTTAGCGTCATGTTATTTGAACTTTGACTTAACTTGAGTCATATGTGTCAATGAAAAAATAGCAAGCGGTATGATATTCTGGTTCATGGTATCAAGGGAATCATGTAGAACTGTTGGTTATCAAATTATTAAGTTAAAAGGCTTAAACAGGGACTATGATCCAGTAGAAACTCTTCCCTTACGTATTCCTATAACTTTCATGTGTGTCTTGACCTTTGGTTTTATTGGCGCATATTAGGCTTAATAATTTTGATATTCATAGCATATTTGGTTTAACTTGTTCCCATAAATCAGAATATCAATGTTGCTAATTCTCTTTCATGTGACATATATGACTCCAGTTAAGGTCAAAGTTCAAATAACGTGACCCCAAAAAATCTGGAAATAGTAGAAACTATGTATTTGGGCTCTTTTACTTTATTCAAAGTCATAGTCAATTAAAAACAACATTTCCTTGTTCATGGAATCCAAAGTAGACCATAAACAGTGTTCAATAACATATTTCAAAAGTAATACGGCCCAATAAGACTAAGGTCCAAGACAAAAACTTTGGCAATCGTCCTTTCATGAACTTTGACTCTGTTGGTCGTAGAAGCTTAACTTGTTGGCAACTAACATGAATATTGATTTAACTTGATGCCATCAACATGAAAAAAGAAAGGTCGTTCATATACTTACTTGACACATTAGACCTAGAAATAGGTAAAAGTTCATACAAAATTCGTTTTTTGCCAAATTAACGCCATTGTCCAGGTTGTTAATCATCATATTAATTGACCTTTGGACCTATTTCAAGATCATCAAGGTGGTCACGCAGAATGTGGCACAATATTAAAGATATATTGGATTCACGTTTTACATCTTGGTTAATTTGTATTAACTATTATCTATGGATATGTTGTGTCTGAATCGCCGTTCACTTGACTCTATTAATGCATTCAAATTATGCATAAATTAAACTAATTTGCAATATTGCTCAAACTGACTGGTCGGGTGAAAAAATTGATAATGACTAATAATGCTAGTTATAACATACCTACAATTGATACCAAATTTGACACATTTTGAACAAATTATGTTTCGATGTTAATGAAGACTGACCTTTGACCTTCATTTGGGTCACAAAAGGTCATTAAAAAAATTGGCGACACATATTTCTGATTCGTGTGATCAAGTAGAACATATATTTAGTGTTGCGAAACATTAATATGACTTGCAAACGAAAACCTATATTTTTCCCCACTGGATTGCCACACTATGAAGTTGTATTGTGTTTTTATTTTTGGCTGATAAGAGTAACCAACTGAGGTGGAAAACCCATATCAGAAAAGCAAATGCAACATAAGGAAGTTGGAATCATTGTTTCCCCTATTTCAGTTCAATCATTATTGAACTAGGGGAATTTAAAAATATTATTATATTCCATGTAGGGAATTTAATTAGCTGCAATGGAGTGAATTTCAGGAAAAAAAATTATGTGAGTAAATGCTTCCAGGAGCAATGGTTGATGCCAAAAATGTAATTTTTGAAGTTCACAAGCCTAAAATCACAACTTTGATTGCAATGGTATCGGACCCTTCCAATTTTAAACGATTTTCACACGTCAGAATGTATGCAAAACGTGCTTTCCCGATATATACGCGAAACGAAATTTGCCGGTCAAATTTCACGGTTGACTGGAGCATGCAAAACAATGCCCCAAACTGCGATTTTTACTTCTTTGGCCAATGGTAGTTTGATCAAATATGAAGGAAATTCCTTTTGGAAATGTATCCAACTAATATCTATTTCATTCACGGTGAATGAACCATCAAACAACCAAAAAATAGGTCATTTTAAATTCGAAGAGGTATGCCAGTAATTTTATGCCTAGAAATCATCTCAAACATCATTTTGGTTGTATTTATATCCTGTGGGCTGACGTGTCAATGATCCTATGACGTTTATTTACAAATCTGCTTTCATGAGCACGAGAGAACTGAAAGCCCTTTTCTCACGTTTGGAATAAACTTCAAATTCTTACTCGATGGAAGAATATAACGAAACTTGGCACACAGCTTCAATGCATCTTGATAATACTATGATCTTCGATTCAAAATTTACGTATTCGAAAGTCCTGAACATGACGAAGCCCGAACGTTCACACTGTGGTCACAGTGTGGAATCGAGATTCACACTGTGGGCCACACTGTGAAACACGCTGATTCCACTTGTGGCCACACTGTGAAACACGCTGATTCACAGTGTGGATAACGGATATTCACAGCTACTGTAACTATAGGCCTACTATTCACAATGTGAAATTAAGTCGTAAGGTATTCACATGTGAAAAATCTGTTTCTCTAAGTGTGAATTTTTTTTTCCATGTTTGGCCACACTGTGAAAATCAATTTCACACTGTAAGCTGGTATAATTCGACAATGTGAAAATCTGTTTCTCACAGTGAGAATTTTTTTTCATGGTTTGGCCAACACTGTGAAATCAATTTCACACTGTGTGGCTGGTATATCTACACTGGTGAAATCAATTTTCACATTGGGTGAACAATGTGTAGTTTTCCACATTGTGGCGTGTGTCCACACTGTGAAGTCAAGTGTGGATAGTGTTTCACACAGTGTTTACAGGTGATCTAGTTTTTCACACCTGGTGTTCACATGTGAATGAGGTTTTCTTTCAAAGCATGGAAATGCTCGAGTGAAAATTGTTCTGCATAACGGACCTTCGACGCGACCTTCTTTGTTTTTTTGTTTTTTTTTAAATTCAAATTCTAGCTCTTAAAAACAATTTTTTTTTACATCATGTGGCATTCCTTTACCCTCATAATGACGTGAAAGGCAGAGGCAAAATCAAAGTATTTTGGCCCAAAAAAAATCTAAAAACTGACGTAACATCATTAAAAAAACAGAAAACATTTCCTGCGCGATGAACTCATTTCGTTTAATTCTTCGGAAAAAAGTATAATCCTAAGAAATAAAATGTTACGAGCGCGAAGCGCGCACGTTTTCCATGCAGCATCGGGGGGGGGGGAATGACAACCAAAAGTATTAATTTTTAATCTTTTCTTGCATTTCTGTTGAAGATAGCATCATTTTCTGCCAATAAGTGGGGTTTTTCTTTCTTCTTTTCTTTCTCTTTTTTTGTTTGGTCAGCGGACCCTACTCCTCTAGCGGGGGGGGGGTCGTTTCGAACCCCGAAACCCCCCCCCCCCTTAGTTACGGCCTGTTATAAAAAAATTTAAAAAAAAATTTTATAAAAATTGACGATATCAATAAAATTAGATTCTTGAGCTTTCTGACCTCAGACAAGTGCTTAATTGTGTTGGCTATCAAAGACTAAGAATTTTTGTTTCCTGGACAATAAATCTTGAAAATACTTAGACTTAAGAACAATTGCTTAAGTTAATAGTTTATGGAATACAGGCCCAGATCTCAAGCCTCGACCCCCAGCCCGCACACAACATTTGATTGTCGACAACACCCGGTACCTTCCCAAGGTTTTCCCCAGACGAGGGGCATTGGTCCAACCTATTTTATACTAGTCTTATTGTGTTTTTATTTGGGAAAAATTTGGGTTTTGAAAGACACACGGAATTAAGTAAAAGCACTTTTTAGTATTAAAAGCGCTATTTTAAGAATACTTTCACCAATAACACAATTATCTAGCTGTGAATTTTTTTTCTTTTTCATTTTTTTGACAACGATAACACATTAAAAAAGAACAGACATTCCTGCGAGATGAACTCATTCGTTGTAATTTCTTCGGACAAAAAGTATAATCCCTAAGAAATAAAAGTTACGAGGCGAAAGCCGCGCAAGATTTTTCCATAGCAGGCCTGGGGGGAATACACCAAACTATAACTTTTTATCTGTTCTTCATTTCTGTTGAAGTAAGGCATCATTTTCTGCCAATAAGTGGGGGATTTTTTTTTTTTTTTCTTCTTCTTTTTTTGTTTTGGTCAAGCGGACCCTATCGCTAGCGGGGGAGGGGGGGTCGTTCGGACCCCCGACTCCCCACCCCCCTTAGTTACGCGGCCTGTTATAATAAAAACAAATCAAATCTTGCTATGAATTTGTTGACTGCTGGTTGCCCAGTATTCCATATATAAAAGCATCGAAATCTTAAGCATTTTTGCTTATCTTTAAAATGCGTAATATCCATAAATACAGCTCACTAGAATTCTGTTCAAGTCTATTTTTTTGCAGTGAAGCATAAACTTCTAGATTTTTGCGATCAAAAGTATTAAATGGAATGCGCCTTCAAATCGCACCAAAAAATATGACAATTTTATCCTGACTTCATACCTATTGGCTTAGTCTTAGTATGTTGATTATATGGCAAGCTCATTTAGATCACAAAAATCAAAATTGACGCATATCAATAAAATTCAGAATTTTGCTTGATGCTTTCTGACCTCAGACAAGTGCTTAATGTGTTTGTATAAGACTTAAGAATTTTTGTTCCTGGACAAAATCTTAGAAAAATAGCTTTAGACTTAAGACAAATGCCTTAAGTATAGTTATGGAATAACGGGCCAAGATTCTCAAGCCCTCGACCCGACCCAGCCCGCACACAACAATTTTGATTGTCGACATAACCCAAGGTACATTTCCCAGAGGTTATGCCCAGACGAGGCATTGGGTCCAACCTTTTTACGTAGTCTAGCATGTTGTTTTATTTGAGGAAAAATTTGAGTTTTGAAAGACAACGGAATTAAAGATAACACTTTTTAGTATTCAAAAGCGCTATTTTTAAGGAACTTTCTAGCCAATACACATATGTGGAAAGAGCTTTGATTCAAAAGGCCCTAATCCACTTTTGACCAGATGGATTTTATACGTTAATATAGTGCATCTTAAGCAGGGGATCAAATGCCAGCATACTGAATAAAGAAAATTTTTTAGGAAGTTTGAAAAAAATTGTTACAAATATGAGTTTGGTCCAAAAGAGCTAAATCAAAACGGTTTTGTTCCAAAATGCCGCTAAATCATAATTGTCATTTAGGATTTGTTTATTTAACCATTTTACCTAAACCAATATACAATTAGATCTTTCAAGCAACTGTTGTGCGCTACCAGTGCTTCATCATCGCGTGTAAATTTTTAGATACTTAGAATAGTTTTTCCAATTTATGAATTTTTGGATTAGCTCCTTTTGGAACAAACGTTCGGAAAATCCCGTCTTTGAGGAAAAAGATAGGATATTACTAAAAAAAAAATTTTTTTTTGTTAATTTTCAAATTTTAAACATCGAAAAGCTGCATCGTTTCCTCTGTTAGCAATATTATGTGTTCGTTTGAATTTCATTTATTTATAGGCTTTAAATGTACAAAACTGGCATCTGACGGAGGTTTGTTCAAAAGGAGGCTCAAATCCATGGAATTGAAATTCATAAAAATTTCTTAAAAATTGAAAATGATAGCTAGATTTTAAAAAACGTGATTTTATTATTCGAATACGATAGCTATATCATATATATCAAATAACTTACAATGGATACGATAAAATTGTTAAATTAAAAACCTTGATTTACTCCAAAACACTAAGAGTGGAATTTAGCGCTTTTTGGACGGCAAACTCCTTCATATACTAGTGTATTTTTCTTTTAATTTCTTTCTTGAAAAGTGGGGATGTTTGTTACAGGCCATTTCCCCTCCTCAAAAAAAAAATGGGAAGGATATATTTTTCTCTCCCCGGGATTTACGCCGGTGGCTGTTTCATTTTGATTAAGTACATGGGTCTTATAGCACTTTATTTTAAAAAAATTAATAGCATTAATTGGCATTGAATGTACTCACTTATTTAGGTGTTAGCTATATCACTGTCGCGACGATGCAGAAGTCCTTATTCAACTGTAGATTAAATCATGTACGGCGTGGTTGTTTCGTTCGATGAAATATTGGGAGGAAAAAATAATCCTTACATAGGTGGAAAAATTTGTTAATCTCTATTCCTTGTTAAAATCCCTTTAAAACTCGTGGGTCTTCTCAAATGATAAAAATATCGATTGTTGTAAGCATAAACTTGGTGCCTACCAAAAAACGTGCTTCTGACTATTGCGCCACAAAAAAATTTAATCAACTGCTGGTTAGATTACAACACTTTAAAACCGAATGGTCGTATATATTGCTTGATATGATGTAGAACTTACTTTCATGCTATGAACACCACCCCGTATATCAAAAACACAGTGTCAACACATCCAGCCAATAAGAACTTACCCACAGTGGAAAAGTTTAACAATAACATTTGCATTCTTGACTATACGCATTAATGCAAATGATTATTTGCGGGATTGATTTAAGTTGAATACCCCATGAACCCGTCACTAATCCATAAATGTTGGTCATGCAAATCTATTAATACTTCGATAGAGTTGCCGCACAATTATTCCAAGACCAAAACGATTTAAATAAAATACTTTTCGGAGTGCACTAGCTAAACCGGTGAGGATTACCTTAAAGTCCCAGACCGGACCGAGAAATGAAGAACCAAAAATTAATTAAATATACGAGATAGCTAATATTTCTTCATAATACAAACAATTCCCAATTTAAGCATTTTTATCTTCCATCTAGAAGGTATTTCATTAAAAAAGCGTATCGACCTCACCAGCCATCCCTCCAAGTACTGCGAAAAAGTACCCCTATTATAGTGGCGCGGCTGATGAGTCAAAAAAATGTTAACGGAAATGCTACATGCTAAATGCTGAATGAATTTGCCCTTTCATTTCAATAACATAGAATTCTAGCACACATGGGGCATTTGTCGACATAGCAATACAACGTGTTCTAAAGGCGAAACCCAATATGCCTGGCAGTAGCATTCCCTTTAAACTCTTTGACGTCATCAACCCGCGGCCATTAAAATAGGGTAACTTTTCGAGTATTTGGGGGGGATGGCCTGGGCTTGAGGTTCGATAATCTTTTATGAATATCTGTTATGAAAATTTAATTTATTTTGCGGTATTTATGTTATACGTTCTACTTAAACCTTCAATCGATTGTAACGGTGTATTTACTCGCGTGCAACCGTCTACAGGCGCGTATTTAAGGATTTAGCACCCCGCTGACCCGAGGTGATTTTTTATTTTGGCGCCTTCCATGGTGGATCCAGAATTGTACACCCATTTTTATTTTTTTTTTTTTTCAATGTTAAAAAAAATTTTCGGTCTTTCCTCCCATTTGTTGTTTCCAATCAACTTTAAGGTTCGTTTTGGCGCCCTTAAGGTAAATTTGGCGCCCCCATAAGGCTACCGAAACAGCAATCCTACCTGAGAACATTAAAAAAAATAATTGCAAGCATAGAAATAGAAGAATGAGCCTCCCATCCGAGTTATACGCGGCTATGTTGGTTTATGGTGCTATTAAGAAGCGGCCAATACATATTATTGTATCTCTCATGACTTGTCATCAATCAGTCACAAATGTCTAAGAATTGTGGGGTGTGGGTGTTGATGAAATTTGGATAAAGAAACAAAAAAAGATTTTGTTATTCGAGAATACTGTTAAGCTTAATGCTGCATCACACAGACACTTGACTACGTCCGGTTCGTCCAAAAATCATTTTCTTTTCTGCGCGATTCCCATGGTCATGGATGCCTTCCCGTCATAGCAAAACAGTGAAATAGTGATAATTTCGTTCACCAAATAAAACATAGAAATACAGTCCAGCTAAGAGGTTGATAGAGATGTGGTACAGATTAATAGACATCTAGCAAGGTTGATTAATGGATGTCGAGGAATAAACTCGGTGGTTCAATTTATTAAAAATCTAACTACATTATGATAAGAGAAAACAGAGACATATTGAATACCCTTGGGAAATGAAGTGAAGGCACCCTTTGATAGTGTGGGCCACCTATTCGTTTCGTTACAAGTCGTTAATGTTTTGGCAACATGTTCTATCTTAATCACCACGAATCAAGAAAATATGTCGCCAATTTTAATACCTTTTGTGACCCAAGAATGAAGGTCCAAAGGTCAGGCTTCATAACATAAACATAATTTTGTTCAAAATCTGTTGTCAGAATTGTACGTGAGTATAACTAGCAATTAAGTCAACTATCATTTTTTTCAACCGACCAGTCAGTTTTGACAATATATGCAGAATAGCTTATTATGCATAATGAATGCATAATAGAGTCAAGTTGAACCGGCGATCAGACACAACATATCCATAGACAAATTAATAAACACTATCAAGATTTAAAACGATGAATCATACTAGGTCTAATATTGTTGCCACATTCTGGTGACCCTTATGACCTT